>JAQFVV010014694.1:0-29461 GCA_028023455.1 Epiperipatus broadwayi
TGTTTCACATGAATAACATGTACACCTGGGTCTCTTTTTTACGTGGATTTATTTAACACGATTTTGAAGTTACACGATTCACGTTTCTCCAGAAGTCGAACTCCGATAATGTGCTATTACTTTAAATAATAATTTTTGCACTTCGTCATATTGAAAGTAATAGCACATTATTGGAATTCGACTTTCATCTTAGTAATTTCAATATTTTCAGTGCTTTATAATAGTAAGATTTTATGCAATAATGAAATTAAAATCATGATTTCCACATTTTATGTATACACATATTAAATTTTACAAGATTATAATGTAAATTTGTTCAAACATTGTGCATGTTAATTTTGCATTTTGAATCACATTCTGTTTTTGCTTTTTAAAAAAGAGCGTAATCAATTATTAATCATTTAGTGTTTGCAAGTTTATTTTTAAAAGGTGGAGTAATAGCAGTGGGCACAATTAAAATGTGAAAATTAAAGAATTAAAGACAAAATAAGAATTTAATTTTTAGTTGTTAGATTAATTACTAATTATGTTGTCACCAGAAAACCATTAACTCAACGTGAGAGTGACGTTGGCGTTAGTTGTATTTCCTCTTGTGAAGAATCTGATTTTTTACCAGTTTCCAAACGAACCTGTTTATCGGAAAATAGTGATAATAATTAAAATGTGTATAAAAAAATGTAAATTACTGTAAATTATGCATAAAAATATATTGTTTTGAATAAAATTAAATATTATAGTTAAAAAAAGTTTGTCTTGTATCAATTTTTTTCAAATTTGAAATTTTTATTAGTCATATTTTATTTCCTTATTTTTTTGTGAGCGAATTTTAAAAGTAATTTTATGTTGGTGCTTTGCTTTTACGCGATTTTTAAAAAATCACAGTCCGTATCCCCCTTTTTCAAGGTAAGTTATGTCTATTTTTGTGCAATTTCATTTGCGTGTGTTTTCTGAGGAACCTATCTATCGCATAAAACGAGAGCCAGGTGTATATATAAATTGAGATTATGGTATATAGAAAATTTTTTTTTAAATATCATTTTTAACAGTAACATGAGAGATTACATTTATATATTTACTACTTTTTTCGTTTTTAGTCATTCAAAAAGACAATAATAATAATAATAATAATAATAATAATAATAATAATAATGATGATGATGATACTGATGATGATAATTATGATGGTACTAAGAATGATGATGATGATAATAATAATGATGGTGGTTATGATAATAATAATAATAATAATAATAATAATAATAATAATAATAATAATAATAATAATAATAATAATGATGCTGCTGATAATAATAATGATGATGATAATGATAATAATAATGATGGTGATGTTAACAATGATGATGATAATAATAATAGCAATAATGATAATGGTGATATTAATAATGATGATAATGATGATAATGATAATGATAATAATAATAATGATGATGATGATAATGATGACAATGATACTAATACTACTACTACTAATAATTATAGTACAATAACTTTAGTTTCTTTAAATAAAATGAAGTCTCAAATTGTTGGCTTCTGAAGCCATTGTATCAGAACAAAGCAGTAGTTTCATCCAAAAATAATAATTTGTTCTAGATAATATTTATTTCCTTCAAGATTTTTTTAATTTAACAAAAACATAGCAACAGCTTTGTTATTATCAGATATAGTAGATTGTGTTGCTATAAAAGATTTTCAGTTTTGATCAATTTATAAATTTATATGGTACTCCCTACTTTCAGTTACTTATTTTGGCTTTCCAGACAACTTTTCAGATAGATTATAGTTTATTAATGCAATAACATCAACAAAAATCTTTATCAATCATTTTTTCCATAAATTTAAGACCTTACAAAAAATTATCATTTAACATATTTATAGTTTAGCTCTACAAGAAATGCAAAAAATGATTAACACCAATATACTTTTATGTTTTGATTATTTTTTAAACAGATCATCCATTCTCTTAAAACATATGCACACTTCATAACATAAATTTTGTTTCACTAGTAAATCAACATTAATTATATCAAGAAAAATGCTTCACTAATTCTCTTAAGCAGTATATAACTTCCTGCTTTAGGCTTAAAAAATATTTTATTTAGTGAAATATTTAGGGTATATGAGCACAGACTTTCACACGACCCACCACTCTCCACTTTATCTAATAACACTGATACACGTAAACACATATATGCTGAAAAGATAAATAATCACCAATATACATATTTCATGCTAAACCAGCAATCATCAGTTGGTCCAGATTATCATCTCTACACATATATGCTATAAGTGCTCAGATATATATTAAGATAGACAATCTTCATACTTTAATGGACAGGCTTCAATCTACTCCACACTCCAACTCTTCAACCGTCCATCCAATTGAAAATCTGATGATGGAATGCTCAAAGGCCACACTGAGGCCGAGATTCTTGTCACACCCATGTTGACCTAAGGTCAATCTGAACCCCACATGTACAGAACATAATCCATTTAATACATATGCAAGGATGGGCAAACATCTCTACAATGTAATAACTGCAATACAGGCTTATTATATACCTGTGTCTATATATGTAAAATATAGGGTATATGAGCACAGTGGAGAGCGGTGGGTCGTGTGAAAATCTGTGCTCATATACCTATATATTACATATATAGACACAGGTATATAATAAGCCTGTGTTTCAGTTATTAGCGAAATATTATAGCATTTAATCTTTTACAAGAAAAATGCATGCTGTTTCAGATTGCTTAGCTTAATGTCACATGTTTAATAAATACAATCAAAATCTAAGACTGTGACACTTGATAATTTTAAATTTAATTAGGACACTCCATGATGAAGTAATGGCTGTTCCTATAATATTATAGTGACAAACTCATAACATTTATTAAATTTATGGATTTTAACAATTTTATTTATGTTTATATTTTTTTAATATGTATTTTGGTTTGAAATTAAAGTAGTGAGTATTAATACATTATATATTAAAGTTTAATTATATGTAAAAAGTGATTTATTGTAGATTGGAAATTGAGAATTGTTCTTTCCATGAGTGACCTTGCATTGTTTCATTCAAACATTGTAGTCTACAACAGCAGTTCGGTAAATTAAAAAAAAAAAAAATAGATGAGGTAATTATTGATTTATATTCTACTGTATAAAAACAGTTTATTACATATTAAGGTATTTTTATTATAGATATAATAAACACCTCCATACTTCCCCAATCTTTTTTAAATTCACTTAAATAAAGATATAATAAAAGACAAACGACCCACAAGATGCATTTCGTGTAGGACCGGCACTCATCAGTTGGCCCAGGTCACTATCTCTCATATATATATATATATTTATTATATGAAAAGTATTTATCTAGAATAAATTGTTACATTTTCATTTACCACTGTTAAACTCCCTCCACTCACAACTCCGACGCCATCCATTTCAGATAAATACAATAATGATTATTATTAATCATTTTCGAAACTAGAGATTATCTCTAGCACAGATATAAACTTTAAACCTCAGTTAAAGATTAATATATCTGTTTTTTTATTTATTTTACACACACGGAGTTATTAACATTTCTCTTTCCCGTGGGTAATATTTTATAGATATAATAAACACCTCCATACTTCCCCATTCAAATATATAAAAAATCAGATATATTAATCTTTAACTGAGATTTAAAGTTTATATCTGTGCTAGAGATATTCTCTAGTTTCGATAATGATTAGTAATGGTCATTATTGTATTTATCTAAAATGGATGGCGTCAGAGTTGTGAGTGGAGAGAGTTTGACAGTGGTAAATGAAAATGTAACAATTTATTTTTATTATATATATATATATATATATATATATATATATATATATATATATATATATATATATATATATATATATATATAAACTTAATAAATTGTATGTTCTCAAACGTTGTTTATTTATAATTTTTAAAAACACTTCAACTTAAAGAGAATAGATGAAATGTTTGCTTACATTTTACATATCTACATATATTTTTAAAAAAAATAAATGTAATATATATATATATTTCAAAAGTTTAATTGAAATTAATATAAATAAATACATTATTACTAACCTCCATTAAAATAGTCCACAGATTTTCCATTTCAGCATTTTTAAATTTATATTGCTTAATATACATCTAAAAAATAGTGAAACACATATAAATAAATTTGGATAGATAGATAAAATCAATCAATATAATGTTTGCAAAGTATAAGTAAATACTGAAATCCACAATATAACATAATTCCACAATAACCATGCACTGTTCGCTTTATCAAAATGTTCAGCAAATATAAAATAATCATTTATACATACTTTCTCAAATTGTACAAATATAACAAATTAGTCATATCCTTTTATATTTGCTGAGCACATCGATAGTCAATCACTTTGATATTAACATTGTTTTAAATTTTGGTCATTTTTGTGCTCATGTATATATACTACTAAAGGATTAATATAGTTGTAGATTAATTCATAAATGGCAACTTCATTACATACAGTTAAAACCGTAACCAATGACAACTTTGCTACTGTTTCATTCAGTCTACAGACTCAGTCTGATTGGTTGCTGCCCTTTAATACATCTTGACTGTGCTTTTAACTTAATTTATATTATGAAGTTCACATTTATTAAATGATCTACATATATTACTTTATTATAATATGTAAATGACAAAAACAATATTATTAATATGGAAAATAGATTATATACAATATAAAGCTGTTTACACTTTACTATTTTCAGTGGTCATTGTGATGCCATCTAATTGTAATTTTTCTAATATAAAATAAAACAGATACTTTCACATTTTTAAAAATATTTCAATATATATATATATATAAATCAATGATATGAGTTTTTTAATACAGTACAGGCTTTTTCATACCTGCACTTCTATATGTAATATATAAGGGGTTTGAACTCAAACTTTCACATGACTCTCAATCATCTATGCTATCTCATACTGCTGATACACTTGATCGCACACAATGTCGAAAAGATAAACAATCACCAATATATGTATTTTGTGCTAAACCAGCACTCATCAGTTGGTCTAGATTATCATCTCCACACATATATGCAATCAAAGCTCAGCTTATATTAAGACAGCTAATCTTCATACTTTAGTGGAAAGGCTTCAAACCACTCCACCACAGAACTCTTCAGCCATTTATTTAATTGAAAATCTGATGATGGAACACTCAAAGCTCACCTTAGTGCTAATCTTCTCATCCTACTCATGTTGACCACGAGTCAATCTAACCCCTTATGTAAAGACATAAGACATTTGCATACATATACGAGGGATGGGCAGACCTTAAAGCACTATATTTTGGAAATATGATTTTTTTCTACAGTACAGGATTTTTCATACCTGCACTTCTATATGTAATATATAAGGCATTTCATCTTAGACTTTCACATGACCCTCAACCAGCTATGCTATCTCATACCACTGATGCACTTGATCACACACATGTCAAAAAAATAAACAATCACCAATATATGTATTTCAAGCTAAACCAGATTTCATCAGTTGGGCCAGATGAATGATATAATATAAAATATCCCTATATATCAGCAATAATATATATAATAATAATCATACACAAAAAAGCTCTTTTTGGCAAATATTAATTTTTGCCTTTTTTTAGGGTGCTTCAACTAATTTACAATTACGAACTATATTGCATTCACAGTGACATCTATATTTTTCTTTTTTTATAGGCAATAATTAATATTTGTTAAAAAGAGCTTATTTCCATAGGATTATTATTATATATATTATTGCTGTTATATAAGGATATATATCATTGATTTTTTTTTAAATACATGTAAAAGCAGTATAATGAATTAAACTTATTTCCATTTTTGATTATATATATATATTAAATGCCTCGTAGCTAAACTTTTTCAGTCACACTCCCCCATTTAAATAAAGAAAAGCCTAAATTTTATGGCCCATTTAAAATATTTTATATAGATTTCAGCCAGTGTCATGCATTGTTTCTATTTAATGTATATATAATAGTTTTTGGGTTAAAACATGTGTTAGAATTGATTAATTCCCAACATTTTGACAAAGTAGCACCCACCATTGACAAGGTTAATTTTTCAAAGAAATACCATTAGATCCTCAAATGGTAAGTAAAGAATGATATTGAGTGTGAAGTAATGGAGAATTCAGAAGATGTGAATTAACAAAATGTTTATTTTCTTCAGTTTCACCATTAATTGTGTTAAAGTTTATATTAAAAGAAAAGGGAAAATAAGTGGTCTCCATAAGGCTGGTAGTTCTAAAAATTCACAAGTACCAAATTTGTTGGTAAGCATTAAGGATTAATTAAGCTTCCCATCTACTGTAAGAGGAGCAGCTAATATGTTTTGTTTATTCAAACTAGTGTGACAATAAATATATCATAGTAATGGTAGGTTATTCTGTTAATATCATAGCTTTTAGATAATAATATTTTGAGTTGTCCTGTTGAATACAAGATTCTCATGTCTTATATACTTGATATTTTCTTGACATATTTTTAATGGTATCTAGGTGGGCACGTTTATAGAAAAAATAATATTCTGTTTACATATTTAAAGCATACTTATTACAATTATACTAAGTTTAACAAATGATAATTATTAGATGGTTACAAGTAGAATAGAATGTTTCATTTGACACATTAATATTGTATAAATGGATCATGTAGATATTTCACTTATTTAGTGAAAGATAAATGTCTCCTAAATAAGGATTAATAATATGTAACCATTATAACGTTTTATTATAAGTATGAGGAATGTTGAGGTTTGTAAAACGTGGAGTAATCTTTGTTTATGTAATAAATCTTAAATACTTAGGACATATTACAAATCTTACCACATGCAAACTTTTTTATTGATTTGTGTGTTTTTTTAAATAATAAACTTTATTAAAACACAACATATTTACATAATTACAAAATAAATTTCTCGTTCAAACAAAAAACAAAAACAAAAAAAAAAGGAACAGTATTATCCTTCACTTGTCCATTATACACATTGCATCATATTCACTTAACTTTCCTGTCACCTTTTAATTGTCACTGTTTATGATTTAGACTCTTTTTCTTTAATAACAACATTACAATTCTTTATTATATGTTTTACTCCCAGATTTCACATTTGGAGAGAGCAATTCCTCTCCATACATGTTAGAAGATTTTTTGGGGGCCAATATTTTAGGCATAAGTTAAAGTAGTTCTTCCAATCTTTATCCATTTTTTTTAACCAATTGAATTTCTTATTATCAAATAAAAGTGACCATCTTATTGCCTACAATGACTTCAACGTATGTATTATTACATTCCCATTGTGCAGGTTGAAGTTTATAACATATTTTTTCAAAAGATATTTGAAATACATTATAGGCATGTGAAAGACCTTCATTCTAATTTCTCTAAAGGCATAGCAATCGTCAAACAAGTACATAAAAGTTTCAATGCCCCTGTTACACATAATACAGATTTCATTCAAACTCAAGCCGAGTCTTTTATTAATATAGGTAGTTGTTCTGCATTTGTGTAAACAACATAGTCCGTTACCTGCAATCTTTTATTTAAAAAAACGCTTTTTATCAAGAACTTTATGATGGAAGAACGTTATAAAAATATTAATCTAATTATTTTATATCTTATTTTATTTTATGCAATATATTTCATTTAATAAATTGTTTTGATTATTGTTTAAGCCGTTTTAATCATCACCATCACTCTCATGTTAAATATATGCACATGACAGTATAATTTTAGTAATGAAATTTTTTGTTATATTCTTTTTTATAAGTGAATATTATTTGCATGAAAATTAACTTACTGCTCATTGTCACTATAGTTACAGCTCTGTTTATATGCTAAAGTATATACTGGATACAATATCAAAATTCCCATTTGTATTCATTCATAATTTGAAAAGTTATATTATATTGATGCTTAAGAAATCTTATATTATCTGAAGAATATTACAAATAACATGTAGAAATATAATTATATACACAACTTTTCACTTCTTCTTTTTAAACTATAGCTCCATGATAGTAAATATATAAAATCAACATTCCTCTTTTTTTCTTTTTAAAAATAAAAATAAAATTATAGTTTGAATAAACAAGTTTTAAAAAAGAAAAAAAAAGGAATGTTGATTTTATATATTTACTAACATGTAGAAAATATTGCTTTGGCACTCATGATGTTTGGTTAGTCACATGTATCATGTTTTTATTGTTAGTGATTAGAAATTAATTAGCATATAAATAATTTATCATTTTGACATGTGTGTGATCAAGTCTGTCAGCAGTATGAAATAGCAAGGATAGTTGAGGGTCATGTGAAAGTCTGAGTTCAACCCCCCTATATATTACATATAATATATAATAAATGCTGAATAAATCTCGAGATTGAATATAAATATTAACATTCGCATGTAATAGTACAGTAGCTATGCTATTCATGTGACTTTTATTTTTGCTTATGATTGTATTACTATTTTGAACAGTTAAGCTAAGTGTTAGACAGTCACCACTTGGTGATTGGGGTAAATTCTATTATATATATATATATATATTGTGCCCTTTTCTATAGGACAGTAATAGTTTATAACAGTCAATTACTAAAAAATTTAAATTTAAAATATGTTCTTTTAATATGGTAATTGTATTAAGTCAATTATATCTTTAAAGTACAATTTGAAGCTAAAGATAATACGTAGTATATAAAATCATTTAAAAGTAGTTAAGTAAAGTTTAAAATATTGTTTCATATGGTTGTAAAAGCTGGCCATATTAAATAACACAGCTATAAATAATTAAAAGTATATTTAAAATTCGATTTTAATAGTTTAAAACGTATAATTTAATAAATGCTATGTTAAATTTATAATCATATTTAAGTCAAAATTAATATAGTATGTTTTTAAAATAAACTTTATGATGGTGAAAATTATATCTAATTCTATATTTTCTAAATTGTTCTTCCAATTTTTTTATAATTATTTTATATAATATAATAAGTGTATTTGTAATGTTCTTAATAAATTTAACACAGGAAGTGATCATCGATTAGTAAGGTGTAAGTTACGTGTTAATGTAAAACTAGAGAGACAAAAATTATTAAGAAAAACAATATTTACAGTTGATATTCCTAATCTTCAGAAACATTCTAATGAATTTAAATTAGAACTTACAAATAGGTTTCAAGTGTTAGGAGATTTTGAACATGATTCAGATTTGAATGAAATTAATATGAAAATAACTGATACACTTTTAAAAACTGCAACAAACATAGCTGGTAGAAAAAAGCAGCAATTGACTAATAAAATTTCTACTGAGACTAGAGAATTTATAAAGAAAAGAAGGAATATGAAGATATACAAAAATGATGTATTAAAAAGAATTGAATATCTCGAATTTTGTAAAATAGTATAGAAAAGAGTTGAAAATGATATAAGAAAGTATAACTGTGGAATAGCAAGGAAAGCTATAGAAGAAAATAAAAGTCTCAAAAATGTTAAACAAAATTTTGGTATTGGTAGGAAATTTTTATCTGCAATAAGAAAAAAAGATGGAATTATTACTAAAAAGAGAGATGACATCATGAAATTGGTAGAAGATTTTTATCAAGAATTATATAGGAATAAAGAACAAGTACCTCCTATATCTATTACATCTTCCAAATTGCCCAGAATTTTAAATGAAGAAGTGAGACATGCAATTAAGTGTATGAAGAAAACAAAGGCTCCAGGAAATGATGGAATTATAATTGATATATTAAAATAAGCAGGTGAAGAATTAGAAACAATTTTAGCAAAGTTATATACCAAATGTCTAAATGATAAAGATGTACCGGAAGATTGGAAGAATGCAGTAATAATATTAATATTTAAAAAAGGTGACAAAGAAGATATTAGAAATTACAGACCTATCAGCCTTTTATCAGTTTTATATAAAATTTTTACCAAGATAATTACAACTTGTCTACAGAGAACTTTGGATTTTCCACCAACCAAGAGAACAAGCTGGTTTTAAAAGTGGTTTTAGTACAATAGATCATATCCAGGTATTGAGAGAAGTCATAGAAAGGACAAACGAATATGACTTGTCATTATGTTTTGGATTTGTAGATTATGAAAAGGCATTCGATTCTATACACATTTCTTCAGTGATTAAAGCATTGGATCATCAAGGTATAGATCCAGGATATTGTCATATTTTAAAGAATATTTATAAAAATGCAACAGCAACAATTAGATTACATAATGATCCTGGAAAAATCAACATTGAGAAAGGTGTAAAACAAGGTGACTCCATATCTCCAAAACTCTTTACAGCAGTGCTGCAAGAAGTATTTTGTGGATTAAAATGGGAAACTAAAGTAGTGAAAGTAAATGGAGAGTATTTAAGTCATTTAGATTTCGCAGATGATGTAGTTGTTTTTGCAAATAATGCTTCAGAGCTGCAGGAAATGTTGCAGGAGTTAGGAGATGAAAGTAGAAAAGTAGGACTGAAGATAAATGTTAAAAAGACTAAAGTAATGTTTAATCGATTTGCTCAAAATGTGAAAATAAAGATTGATTATGAAGAATTAGAAAAAGTTAACAGTTACAAATACCTTGGTCAGATTATTAATACAGATGGAAACATAATGGAGGAAATTAATCATAGAATTAAACTTGGTTGGAGTGCTTTTGGTAGAAATAACTTGATAATAAAAGGAAATATGCCTATGTGTTTGAAAAGGATGGTTTTTAACAAATGTGTCTTACTAGTTCTTACTTATGGATCTGAGACTTGGACACTTAATAGAAGAGCAATACAGAGACTTCAGACCACTCAAAGGAGTATGGAGAGATGTATGTTGGGAGTAACAAGAAGAGATCGAAAATGCAATGTATTGGTAAGACAACAAACAGGTGCTACTGACCTTATTGAAAAAATTAAAAGATTGAAATGGAGTTGGGCTGAACATATTGCTAGAAGAGATGATAATAGATGGACAATTGAAATTTTAAACTGGATTCCAAGAGATTGTAAAAGACCCAGAAAGAGACCACATGTGAGATGGATGGATGAAATAAGAAAATGTGCAGAGGTGTTGTGGAGAAGAGAAGCTAAAGATCGGAGAAGATGGATTAAACTTGGAGAGACCTTCATCCTGCAGTGGATTGATAATGGTTGATGATGATGATGATGATAAATAAGTGTATCAATTATATAAATCTAGGCAGAGAAATAGATTGAAAATCGTCTGTCAAAGTTATTAATCATGTGACTTTTAATGTATACTTTCACACACATGCTTGTTAGAATTTAATAGCAAAGTTTGTGCATTATAGAGTTGGATATAATGATTATTTATCATAGAAGTGAATATTAAAATATTACATAGTTATTTCCAAATGCTTAAATGATGTAATAAAGACAAATACATTCATAATATAAAAATTAAATATTTTATTTAAATAAAAATAGATAAATTGAATATTAAGAAATGGAATAAGTTATTAAATGTTATTTTAATAGTTATTTTAAAAGATTAAACAATTTAAATAAAGTTATAACTGAATTAAAAGTGGTATTTTAAATAATATTTTAAGTTCATTACGTCATAATTTCTAATTTTGAAATTCAATTCTACTTGAAATTGAAAATATGTAAATTTGTTCTCATGCTAAAGTAAGAATTAACCAATAGGAATAGGTATTCTTACAGACTATAAATATGATTTCCACGGGGTTTATCGGAGGAGATTAATAATGTACTGAAACCGGAGAAAGGTAAATTATAACTATCAAAAAGATAGTATTTTTAAAATTTTTATTTTAGTCAATTTTTTTTGGTACTTTCTTATCATTTATTTTGCAAAAACTAATTGATAATTTTAAAGAAGTATTTTGCAAAAGAAAAGTTTAGAAAAAAATTATATATTTAGAAACTTTGTGGAAATCATTTTCTAATTTTTAAAGTACTTACCAGTCGTATTTTATCTAAAAGTTTAACCTAAACTTCACAATAAAAATGGATATACTAAGAAATAAAATGGATATAAGTTGTAATGCTGAAAAAATGTTTGGAATATTTATTGATACAGCTTTATTAATATCTCACCGAAGAACTGTTTTGGTACATAAAAACCACAGCTCGGACATCATACGGAGTCTAATGAAAAAATTGGAGATGCATTATTATTTATAAGCCTATCCAAGATTTATTTTTTAAATAGTAATAAGACAATTGTATATTGCATGAATTATTTTATATAATATTATATCAAAAGGAGTAAAATGTTATATCCTTTCTGAAGGTAACATTTTTTTTTAATTTTTTTTTAAAAGTGATATATAAAAATACCAAATGAAAGTTTAAATGTATTAAGAAGGAAACTTATATAAAAAAGTGGACATATAGTTGAATAACAGATGGATCCATAAAAATACAAATAGTACTTAAAAGTTTATCGGATAACTAAAGCTAAATTAGATGGAATATGCATGGATATGCGGCAGAGAAAATACTTAAAAAAAAAACTTTACGGGATTAATTAATATTATGATTTAATAATTATTGTCCTAAATACTAAAACCAAGGATTATTTTCTATAAATTTTACTAAATGGATTAACAATTATTTTTATTTTAAACTTTAACGCGCTTGGAGGAGAACATTTTTAAAAACTCTAGAGAAAATAATAAACATTTTGTACTTATCAGGAACTATCGTCAAGAAAATATGTAATTATAGTTTTGATTCCTTTTATTTTGTTAACCTAGTTTAACCCTTTTCCCGCGTCCGACAAGGCTCCTCGTCGACATCTGAAATCACTCTAACTCAGCCCGTTTTCATACGAAAATATTCGTTAAATACGTATTGAATTCGTTTTTAAAAGTTCTGTACGATGGTGACATCTTCCGATTTATTTTAGAAGTAAAAAATAGAAAAAAAACGCATTTAAACCTAAACAAAGAAGGAACATTATTTGTGATTGGTTCTTAGCATGCTCTCAGCCGAAAAAGACATTCTGATTGGCTGGAAAGAACAAAGAAACTGCCTGATCAAAGAAAATAAAGAAAAACGCTGAGATTTTCATTTCGAATACGATTTAAATAATTATTAAATAATATTTATGGAAATTAAACATAATTTTCAGAGAGAATAATAAAAAAACAAAATTATTTTCGAAAAATATTGAAGATTTTAGTACAAATATTGAAGTTGTAATAAAAAGAAATATTTACTTTTCTATAACGTAAAAGTCGATCTTTTTGTTTACATTATAACTTTTATGTTGCCGATATTGAATATCTTAGAATAAATAAATAGCAATTTATTTTTGAAAGAACTTTCGTTGTCTTCACAACCTGAAAAATTAATTATATACTTTTTATAAACGTATCTGAGTTGAATTTAATATTATAGGCGAATATGTTTTAACAATAGGCTTTGTCTTCAGTTTGTGAGTTGGCCAATTAAAAGATTTGATTTTTATCTGATACAACCAATGATAAAATTAGCGGTTAAAAGGTTAAATCTAAATTTTTATATAAGATTAGGAAAAACATAAAAACATTAATTTATTAATATTAAAATTTTATAATATAACAATCTAATAATTTCGCTAAAAATATTTTAATATAAAGTATACGGGTGTGAATTTTTTTTTATATCTGCAATGCTCAAGTGGATAAAGAAAGCCTACTGAACACGGTGACTAGATAAAGGTTATTGGTAATAATAATAACTATTGATAATTTATAATGTATATATTTTTTTTGTTTTCTTTAGATCATCCATAAATTGGAAGAATGAAGTGTAAAAGTTTTTTTACTTATATGTACTGCATTTCATATAACATTTTAAAAAAACATTATGAGATAGGATTGATTTGAAAATATGCATACAACGATTTTTTTTTTTTTAGTGATATAATCCAACATAACAAATAATTATGTGATTCTTTTAAAATTTTCATGTTATGGGATATTCAAATCTTGTCTAAATAGATTGTATATGATTAGACATATAGAATAATGAAGTAAGCAGACTTCTTGTGGAACAGCTAGATTGTTTAACTATTAATGAATTTTATTTGTTTTGTAAATGCAGATAGTTATTTATCGATGTAAGATGTGGAAAATCTTAAGAAATAATGTTAAGATAGTGGCTTGGAAGTACTTAGTGAACAGGAAACCAAGATGATGTTTTAAGAAATAGGATGTTATAAGGAATGGAAATAATATTTAGTCTTTATGTGAATATCAGCATAGTTAACAAAGCCCTATGACTGATACACATTTTATTTGGACAGTGTTTATATTTCTTTAAATATTTGATGTTCTAATAAAGCTGAAGAAATAACTTTAACATCATCCCTGTACTAGAGGATATTAGGCAGGTAAATGTCATACCTCTTTGCACTGTGACATGATTTTGAGATATGTTAAGAGTAATACTCTAACTTTCTTCCTTAATCCTATGCATCTGCTTTTGCTATCTTTATTTCATGTAACTGCATCGTTCAGTAAGATATGTTTAAAAGAAATGATAAATAATTTACAACTTAGGTTATGCTATCGTTTTGTATAAGATTGGTTTATTTGCTTAGAAAGAATAGGATGTTATAACTTAAAATTGAAGATCCAAAGTATCCCAAGGAAAGAAAAGAATCATAGAATATATTTTGAATTTTATTTCGGAAATGAAATATAAATTTTTTTAAAATAAAGTATCTAAACAAAGATATTTTTTTTAAAGTGATAATAATTTTAAATGCTTTAGTATTATTTTTTTAAAGAGAAAAATAAGTATTGCATATTTTTAAAATACAATAGTACAAAGTAAATTATGTAAACAATATGCATAGTATATTTTTTGTTTATTGATTAACAGAAGTATATTGATGATTACACTTATATCATACTAAAGTAAGGCTTAAAGAAGAATATATTATGATTAGTAAAAATTGTGTGATAAATACTAAAATCTAGTACTGAATTTTGAATAATATTTTGTGTAACATCTTTGACTTTGCAAGATGAAATTTTTTTTTAATATTTTTGAGAAATCCATCCTCATTATAAAATTTTGTTTTCTATAGAATGTTTTTCTAAGTATGAGTTTTTTAAAATAAGATAGTTTAATAATATTAAGGATAAAATGCTGTTGCTAATAAAGTAGATAAATATATTTGTAATAAGTTAACCATAATGAGAAACCAAATAGTAATTTTTTTTTTAAAATTTTGTCCTAAATCTAAATAAAGATATAATTTTTTTTTATATATAACCCGGTAGATCAAACTGTAAAGTAAAAAAGTTAAGGATATCCACTGTAAATAGTGTAAATAAATTGTTTATTTATTTGTTGTTAGTAATAAACTTTGTTAAATTTTGTTATTTCAAAAATTTTGTGTCCGAATTATTTATTTCTCCACATCGCTGCATGAAATCACGATATATGCATAATAATTGAAACAAATATATAATTTTGCACAAAAAATAAATAGAGAATTATTTTAAGAATTTTAAATATTTTATTGGTATTCATTATAATTAAATAATCATAATCTTACATTATTTTATTGGTCATAAATCAGTTATCACAATATTATATTAAATTATATGCTATCAGTTGCCACACATATTTTGTTTGTCAGATTATTAAAATGCTACCACATATTTATTATATCATTACATGAAGATATAAGATCATATTATATTATTTCATTATTTTATTATGGTAATAAAATTATAGTAAAAAGAAAAGATATACAGAATTAGTTAAACAATGAAGAATATGATTACTGTTATTTATTATTATTAGTTTCAGTATTGTAGATTATGACATAAAATCCCTTCTCATATTTTACTACCATATTTTTAAATTAACTTAGAATAAACTTTATGAACCTGATATTATTTTATTGAGCTATATTATTACAAATAGAAGATTAAGACTTAATTATTAGTTTAATCTTAGTGAGTAGAAATTATTAAAGTCGTAAGAATACTATGAGTTTGTTATTTGAAGTAGTAATAAAGGGGGGATAGTGTTCTTATGCCATTGAGGTAGTATCCTGTGGGATTTTGGCTCAATGTAATCTATCTTGTCACCTGTATTTTCACTTCAAGTCTCATGAAAATATTAAATATTTATTTAATTTATTTTTATAAACTGAACCTTATTTGTATTTTAAATTTGAGCTAGTGAAATATTTTAATTTTAATGCTGAATATTTTAGTTATTAATTATTAACTGAGATAGAACCCATTTTATTTTATATCATATACTATTCTGAAGTGAGGATGCATGAGAGCAAGGTTAGAATATATACAAAACAATAAATGTCATTAAACTGTTTGAATCAATAAACAATATTTAAAAAAAAAAAACAATATTAAAAATGTTAAGATTAAGTACTTAAAAACAAAAAATACAAAAGTCGAATATTCGGAACTTAAAAAAATATATTATCATAAATACTTTAGGAATACCACTTACGGTTCTAAAAAATCATGTATGCATCAATTGCCTATACATATATTTCTAAATATAGGTTGTTCTATTTTTTAACTTTAAATTATTCATTTCATTTTATGTTAAAATTCTAGGACTTCTCAAATGTTTCAATTCTAATGATTGTCATGTTATTTCATGTGTTCAGGTTAGTTTATTATTAAAGCATTTAGTTAGTTCTTAAAATGATGAAATATTCAAAAATAGTTTTACATGATTTTATCAGAAAGTCACTAACTTACCAAATCATAAACAATTAAGGGGAAGGTCGCACAAATTTCAAATATGAACTCTACAATGTATGCAAGTAGATTTACAGTGAATATACATAGAAATCATTTTAATAGTAGGAGAAATGTATAAATTTATTTATGAATCTTATAATTAGTTTTTCCCCAGAAAAGCATAACGATCTTTGATTTTGCTTCTGCTAATACATCAAAGTTTGTTTTATCTATATATCTAAAATTTATGTGAATGTTTGTCTGTAAAGCTGTTACATGTTTCTGTGAATGTATGTTTTTCTGTAAAGTTGCCATGTGGCAAATTTCCAACCAATTATAATGATCTATTACATTTCTCGGTAACACTGTCACATTCTTAGTATGTGAAGGAAGTAATTTTCCCATTAATAAAACATACTTTTTATAGTTGTTCATAATGCTGTCAAATGCACACATCAAATATAACAGGTAATGATGCCTTTCAGGCTAGGTGCTTAATTTGCATTAAATCTTAACATTGTTTCATTAAATCAATCAAATTAAAAAAAATACCAAAAACAATGGTCTGAATAGTTTTGAAAAATCTAAAAAAATTAAATTATAAATAACTATATCTAACTAAATTGTAATTTGTATTACAACATTTTATGCAAAAAAAGTCATTCCATTTTTTATATTTAATAATCTGTATTTTTTATTAACAAGCATATTTATACAAAGAAAATAATTCCACCATTGATAAAAAACACTAGGAATAAAATTAATACACGCTTTTAAATACAGTGAACATTCCACCATTAGATTTTCAATAAAATGGAAAGCTGAAAAGTTGTCAGTTGGAGTAGTTTGAAGCCTGTCCATTAAAGTATGAAGATTGGCTAACTTAATATAAAGGTGAACACTGATTGTATATATGTGTGGAGATAGTAATCTGGACCAACTGATGATTGCTGGTTCAGTATAAAATACGTATATTGGTGATTATTTATCTTTTCAACATGTGTGTGATCAGGTGGGTCAGCAATATGAGATGGCACTGAGAGTAGTGGGTCGTGTGAAAGTCTGAGTTCGAAACCAGCATATATTACATATATAATGCAGGTTTAAGCCTGTACAATATATTAATTTATATAAATCGTGTGTAAAATGTCTGCCCATCCCTCACATATGTATGTATAAATGGATTATTCTCCTGTACATGAGGGGTCAGAATGACTAATATGTCAACATGGATAAGATGACAACCTTGGCACTAACAAGGGGTTTGAACATTCCATCATCAGATTTTCAATGAAATGGAAGGCTGAAGAGTTGTGAGTTGGAGTAGTTTGAAGCCTGTCCATTAAAGTATGAAGATTGGCTATCTTAATATAAAGCTGAGCACTGATTGTATATATGTGTGGAGATGGTAATATGGACCAACTGATGATTGCTGGTTTAGCATGAAATATGTATATTGGTGATTATTTGTCTTTTCAACATGTGTGTGATCAGATGAATCATCAATATGAGATGGCATGGAGAGTTGAGGGTCATGTAAAATTCTGAGTTTGAATCCCATATATATATATATAAATTTATAATACAATATAAATAAAAACTCATAAAGAAATATTTTCGATTATATTCATAATCATTTTCAACTCAACTTTCAAAATGGAATCATGATGTGTTTAAAGATTATTAAAACGAAATGTCGATTGGAATGGTTTGGTAATAGATGATTCCATTTTGAAAGTTGCGTTGAAAATGATTATGAATATAATCAAAAATATTTCTTTATGAGTTTTTATTTATATTGTATTATAAATTGTTTACCGTTGTTTGGAATATATTTAAGTTTTGTTATTGTATTATTGATATTAGCGGACATTATATATATATATATGCAGGTTTAAGCCTGTATAGTGTATTAATTTAAATCATAAAAGAAATGTTTTTATGGTAAATAAATTTATATTTAAAATGTGATATTTAGTGAAAGGCACAAATAGATGCTAAAGTACCGTATTTACATTTAGTTTTAGTTAGCATATAATCGAAGACGAAATTATCTTTCAGGCCAGCTATATTTCTCATGTTTATTTATATAACATTAAAATCTTTTGTTTCATTTACATTAACTCTTTAAAAAAATTTTAAATCAAGCAATTAAAAAAAAAACATGGCCTATTTAGGTCAATTATCTCTGGTGTATTTATATAATATTTAAAACGTATATTGTCTATATTAAATTTAATGTAATGATAAAGGACTTGAACTCAGACTTTCAAACTCATCACAGCTATCTAATCCATCTTATAGAAGTGATACACATGACCACATACATATTAAAAAAACATGCCCATTGAAGTTTAAAGATTTTCTATCTTTATATAAATTGAGCAGTGATTGTATACATGTGTTGCAGATAGTGAACTGGACCCGAATGCTGGTTCAGCACGAAATACCTATATTGGAAATCATTTAGCTTTTTTCACATATATGTGGTTATGTGTATCAATTGTATCAGATGAATTGGGTAGCTGTGGGAGTTTGAAAGCCTGAGTTCAAGTCCCTTATAATATATATATATATATATGAGAATATTACGATTAATATATATATATATAACACAAAACTTATATACCCTCAGCTATAATTTTTGAATTAATTATATATGATAGCAATCTCACAATTATAAACTGCAAATTGATAAAATATAAAAACCTAACAACGCAAAACTGAATTAGAATTTTAAAAACATTTTTATATCTCACTGCCACTTTAATTACCAATGTCTGTCTTGATAAGTGACTTAATTCAGTGTTTTCAACAACATGTTAATTTCTGAAGAGAATTTTTCTTTTTTTTAAATCAACTTAGATTAATACAGTTATTTTCATCTTAACTACTTTATTATATGTACTTAGATAATGTAATATGTTATATTTCGTTTATTCTTTAATTTTAACTTTTTATCTTATTTTCAGGGTCAAATTCTGAAACTTTTAAACCATTTTAATTATTAGCTGTTTATTTTGCACATTGGTCAGACATAACTGCCCTAATTACAAGTCTGTATAATTGTAAAGTTATTTGCAAATTGTATGTGATTTGAATGTCGTGGCTGGAAGGCAAGGGAGTAATCTCAAACTTATGCATGCTTATTATATTTCGAGTTCAGGATAAGTTTAATAGACAATACAACTATATCAAAAACATGACGAGTCTATTTCAAGCAAACTAGTTTTTCATCAGATACAGTAATTTGCTGAGTATTAAAAATATTTGATAAGAAACTGATTAGTCATAATTCAACATGCTTGTTGCTATCGTGAAGTACAGAGATATTGGTAATAAGTTATCGTATTTCTTATATATATATATATTTCAAAAGTGATCTACTTATAAGTGGGCTTTTAAAAAATAGTTATTAATTTTAATGGTTATATATAATGCCACCGACTATAATCAACATTTGTTTTTCCCTCCAAAACTATATATTGAAAACAATACATAGGCTGGAGACATGTAATGGAATGATGCAACTTTTGGTTTGTATAGAAAGGATGTTTCTTTTTCAACAAAAACTCATGTCTTTATGCAAGATGGGCATAGGGCTGTACATTTACCAACAATGATCCTGCAAGATCCTTATGGGAAAATGAAAAACATGTGCTTGACATTTTTTCAAGATAAATGGTGATCCATTTCAAAGTGGTATGAAAAATGTAGTATTGGCTAAGGTGATATTTTGAACACTTGAGATTTAAATAATGGAAGAAATGTTAATGTAAAAAGGAAGTATTTTAAATGCATATAAGAATTTTTTGTTAATGTATTATTCTTCCATGCTTATGATGTGAAGTTCAAAATTTGATGGAGTTTGGATATTTCTCCTTAGATGATTGAGGATTTTCCAAGCAAGTTCACAATCCTTATTTACTATTCATTCTAGTTAGCTATTCAATATTGGTCAATAAATAGATATCTAATAACTCTTACCTAGAGAGATAAAGATCATAGTATTATCAGGTTTAATTAACAAATAATGCTTAATGTACTGACAATAATAGAAGAGAATTGGCTTATGAAGCTACCTTCATCCAATTAAGGAAGTTGCTATATCAATCAGAAGTTATTCTGTAGTTTATATTATAAAAAATTTCAGAGAGATTTTACATACATAAATATATCTACATATAGCCTGCCACATATTTTTCTGATGCAAAATATAGATGCCACAGAGGGAGTTATATAGTAAAGATGGATTGCACTTAATAAGGAAGTGAAGCATTTGGGCGTTTAATTTATAAAAAAAATATTATAGTTTGAAAAACTTATAATGGGGATGGAGGTAGAGTTTTAAGTTACAGTATTATCAAAAAAAAATGGATAGCATGTAAGAAATAATCAAAGGATAGCTGTTATAGATATAAATCTAGATGTGGAAAAAAAATGGGTTGTAAAATTAATGATAAACAAGCTAATTACTAATAGAGAAGAAAGAGTCAAAAGAATTTATAAAAGGGTAGTAAGAAAAAAATGTTAAAATTCAATGTTTGAATATGCAAGTGGTAGGACACCAGAAAAGTGGCTGGAATTAAAGAAAGCAATTAGAAATAAAGAGCTTGAAGTATTAGCAGTAATAAAAACACATCTAAGAAAAGAAAAATCTATACTGAGAGACTTGGTAAGGCAGAATATGAATAGAAAAAAAAAGGAAAAAAGGGAGGTAGTATAGAAGTTATGTCAAAAACGTATTTAAATATCGTTAAGTGTCAAGGACATTTGTGATTTGAGATAAGGGTAGGAAGACAAGAATGGATAGTGGCTATAGTATATATGGCCACTGGAAATGGTCAAACCATAATGGAGTGGAACACTAGCATATATGAATGCCTGTTTAAGGATATTCAGAGTTTCAAAAAAATGGGGAAGAAAATATTGTTATATGGGATATGATTGGTACATTGAAGAAATTGATGGCATAACTAACAAGAATGGACAGCTTTTGGATTTTTTGTCAGAGAGTGAATTTGAGCATTAAAAATGTATCAAATATTTATGAGGGCCAATGCGCATAGACTAGAAATAATATATTTTACACAATAGATTATGTATTAGTAGAGAAAGAGGAAATGAATTAATGATAAAAAATTAATGTGTTTAATAATGAAGAGAGAGTATGTAATAATGATCATAATTTCTTTATAATAGAAATGGTTAATAAGATGATGGAAAATAGTTAAAGAAGTAGAGAGAATAGTGAAAGATGGGAATGGAGAATGAATATAAGTTAGAAGAATATAGAATAATAGTAGAAGAAATGATGGAAGAGTTTCTTGGGGATGAATATAAGGACTGGTGTAGCGAAGTAAAAAAAGTTACAGATATGATTTTAGGTGAGGATATTCAGAAGAATAAAAATAATAGAAAAGTGAGAATTAGCAAAAGTGTAAAAGAGAGGGAGAAATCATGCAGAGAATATAAATGTGCTATTAAAAATAAAGAAAGTAAAAAATATGTTAATATTAAATGGGGAAAATATTTTTTTTTTTAAAAAAAACTTAACTAAAATAAAATTATATAGAGAGAATAAAATTAAATAGTAAATTATTGGAGGATATTAATAAATGGAGAAGAGATGAGAGTAAAATTTTTTCGAAATATATCAAAAAAGAAATGTAGGTAAGAGAGAAATAGTATTACTAGATGGTAAGGAAAAAAATCTAGCTCTAGAAAAGAATTAGAGACATTCTTAAATAAGTATGTAATGAATATAGAAAAGATGTTAGATATGAAAAACAGAATGATAGCAAACATAAAAGCATATAATAATGGAAATATTAGGTCTACAGTAAATGAATGACGAGGCAAGGAAATAATTGAAAAATGAAAAGGCAAGAGGTGTATATGGATGGGTAATATACATGGTGATGAATTTAGAAAATAGGACAAAATTAAATCTATTATAATGTTTTAATAAGATGGTATAGATGAAAGAATTTTCAGACAGCTGGAATAATGCAAAGTAAGGTTACTATTTAGAGGAAAAAGGAAGGATCATAGAAACTCAATTGTAGACCGATAGTTGTAATGTCAGTGTTATATAAAGTTTTGCATATATAATGATTGGAAGAGTGGCAAAATTGATGGAAGAAAATAATATAGAGGAAGAAATACAAGGAGATTTTCAATCAGATGGGCATATAGGAGAGCTTATTTGTAGTCACTCAACTTACAGATATAAGAGAAAATACAAATAGACAGTTATACATGGTATTTATAAATATAGAGAAAGCATATGATCGAGTAAATATAAATAGATTTTGGATAAGCTTAGTAAATTTGAAAATGAATAGCTTTACTACATCTTATTAAGAGATTGTATGAAAATAATTACTATACTTATCAATTAGGAATTATAGAATCACTTAGAGTTAAAAGTCAATTAGGACTAAGGCAAGAATATCCTATGTCACCTATTTTGTTTTTGTCATTTTGAGAGGAATGAGAAAGTAATAGAAATACTAGGAAGCAGGGTAGACATACCATTAATATATGGCAAGGGAATGTATATATTATCAGGTCTTTTATTTGCTGATAACATGTTCTTGTCCATAGTAAGTAAAAAAAAGATATGGAAGTGATGGTGAAGACATGTGTAAGGTTAGGTAATAGATGATGATTAAATTTAGTGAAATAATATCAAAAGTAATGATTATAAATGCTAAGGAAAAAGAAGAGAAAATTTTTTTTAGTGGAGGATATTAATTTAAATGTGGTGAATAGGTATAACTATTTGGGAATTGTCTTAAATAATCAAGAAATTGCATGGATGAATGGGAGAGAAAAATGATAAATGAAGCAAAGAAAAGAAAGGGACTGATAAAGAAATTAACAGTGTTTGCATATAATAAATATAGTGTAGCTAGAATTGTATGGAAGGGAGTAATAGTAACAGGGTCAATGTATGGTAACAATACATTATGTGTTAATAAGGGGATGTTAGGTTATGTAAAAATAGTACAAAGAGAAATAAGAAGACATGCATTAGATGCTGATGTGTGGTCAGCAAAGGAGGTATTTCAAAGAGAAATTGGATGGTCACATTTTTATATGAGAGATGCAAAAGTTCAATAAAAATGTTTGGTAGATTGCAATTTATGGATAATAAAAGAATAGCCAAGTAATATTTAATTCAGTTTTGAGTAAAGAACAGACAACAAGATGGGTAAAAAGGGTAGTATGGTATTTAGAAGATTTGGATAAAGTCTTTATGTCAGTATACTTATACAAAAGGTGGGATGGTTACTTTCTGTGTGAATTTATTAAGACCAATACAATCTTAAAAGATATATTTTCTGTTAGTCAAAATATAATCTTTTTCTAATATATCTTTATTTGAATATTTCCATGTTCATTTCTGCTTACCATATTTCTCAAAGCATGAATTCATAATATAAAAAAATATTTTTCTCAAAACTCCACAAAAATACAACCTCTCTTAAGAGCACTTTCATCTTTCAATCATTTTCCAATTTTAGCAATAAAGTCCTTCTTAACCAAATCTTTTTGTACATCCATATACAAAGTTTCTACTTCTTCATCAGATTGAGATCTTGTTGGTGTATAAATATGAATGATTGGCATTTGGTATCTACTATTAAGTTAAATAACTAATTTTGCTACTCTGTCTCATACACTGATTATCTCTATAATGTTGTTATTTCACTTTATTTATAAAGATTCCTACTCTGTTTGTGATTTCAATGCTTGTGCTTTTGTGGTATAGTTCCTACTTGCTATACCAATTGTCTTTTCACATGTTCTAACTTCACAAAGACCAACAATTCCCAATTTAATATGAGAGTTCTTCTTCCAGTTCTTCCAACCTTCCTACAATTGAAAATGATCCCGTGTTGTAAATATCTAATTAAAAATTTATCATCAAACTGCAGCCTGGATTGACAATTTGATAATTCTATGCACTCTACCTTGTTTAGAAACTTTACAGCTTTCTGTGAATATGGCCATGATTTAGTTTAATTTCTCGTGATAGTGAATTTCTGGTTAAATAGACTATGATGGAAGTTATCATGTAACTCCAAAAACAAACATTTTTACATTTGTTACAAATTATTATACTGGTACTTTTATTTATGAAAAATATTTATTTTTCTCTAATATGGTACTTTTTAAATTAAAAAATCTGCTTCTGAATAGTAAAGATTATTGTTGTAGTAGTCATCATCATCAATAACCATGATCAATCCACTGCAGGATGAAGGTCTTTCCAAATTCAATCCATTTCTCTGATCTTTAGCTTCTCTTCTCCACATCACCCCTGCACACTTTCCTATTTCATCCATCCATCTCACAGATAGTCTCATTCTTGGTCTTTTACAACTCTCTTGGAATTCAGTTTAAAATTTTAATTATCCATCTATTATCTTCTCTTCTAGAAATATGTCCAGCCCAATACCCTTCAATCTTTTAATTTTTTCAATGAGGTCAGTAACTCCTATTTGTCCTCTTACCCATATATTGAGTTTTTGATCTCTTCTTGTTACTCCTCACATGCATTTCTTGATAATTATTTGAGTGAGTGATTTATATATAAATCTAATTTCAATCCACAAACACATAAAATATTAACATTTAGCTCAAAATGAATGTAAGAATATATAGTTAAACGAGTAATACTAACGATGTAATGAATATTTACAACTAAGGTTAAAGTTTATTATTATTAAAAAGCTTTTTTTTCATGTTTTATTAAAATAAAATATATAAAACATGGAGGTAGATAAATAAATGGTGAGTTAGTTATATAGATAGTTAAAAGACATATAGATAGATAAATGTTAAAATTATAAAAAATGATTCTTAGATCTTGAGTTTGTTTAATATTCAATTAAAATATAAATTATTCAGAACTCTTGTTCTTTCTATTATTGACTATGGATTGGTTGTCTGGAATCCACACCCAATACGAGGTATTGCTAAACTTCTATCATTGGAAGAGAAATTTTATAAAAATGTCAGTTTAGATAAAAACAATATATTATCTTTCTAATCAAGGAAAAGGATGAGTCCTAACGTTTTTATATAACACTGTAATTAAAAGAGTAATATAAAACTAGGACTTCAGGTTTATTTTATCTTAAAATTTTTTACTCAGATATTTTTAAATTTTCCACATTGTTTCAGTTATTGGACTTTTATAATAAATATTTTTACCATAATGAATATTTTAATTTAAATTATAAAAATTATAATGATTGTTATTAAGAAATATAACTCTTAATTTAATATTTCAGTGATTACATATGCAATCTTTTTTCATAATTGTAATTACGTTATTTATACATATATATTTTTTCTTTTTATAATTTTATATGTATTATTTAAATAATTTGTGTGCCATCTATAATTGGCCTATAGTGCTGTGGAATTGTACATTATATAAATAAATTGAATTGACTTGAATTATTTTTGTAGTTATTATTATTATTATTATTATTATTATTATTATTATTATTATTATTATTATTATTAGTAGTAGTAGTAGTAGTAGTAGTAGTAGTAGTAGTAGTAGCATTATTATTATTATTATTATTATTATTATTATTATTATTATTATTATTATTATTATTATTATTATTATTATTATTATTATTATTATTATTATTATTATTATAAGCACAAATACAAATCAAATTATGTAGATTTATATGAAAAAATAGTATAAAAAATCAACAGTTTGTTAAAAGTTGGAATATAATGCAATATAACTGATATTTTGCTTTAATCTGTCAATGTTTTATTAAAATGTCTATTAAACTGCAAGAATTCTAATGTAGGTAATTATTGTTAAAACATTCATGTATTTCATTGAGTTTTGTAATAGCTTCCTTACTATATTAAAGTTGTAGCATTATTTAAATATGTAATTGGAAAACTACCTTTATATTTTCACTGTTCCACTATTTATAGTAAATCCAGTATAAACACTTATGGCTTATATAAAATATTTTTAAACAGACTGCTATATAATAGATATGGATATTCTATTTTAACTGATACATTTAAAAGTTAGTTTAGGTATAAGGGAGATGAACATTGTTAATATTTCTTACCTTTCAAAGATTATAATAGAGTTCATTATTAAACTATGCATTGATATGTAATATAATTGTATGTTAATTTATATTCCAACCCCTTTCTCACAGATTTTGACTTATTTTAATAGATTTGATAATGTTAAATTCATTTTATTTCTACAAGACTATTGGTGTCTTGAGATCCTATTCATTTAACACAGCGTTTGTTCGGTTTCAAAAATCATGTTTAAAGAAAAATATTATTTAGCTGTTTTATTTCATGAAAAAAATCATTCTTAGATACTTTCCACCAAGACACAAATAAATTATTTACACCCTTTCTTTTTTATAAGTTAAAAAGAATAATCAATCATAATTTCTCAATTTTTCAGTTAATTAGATATTGTTAACAAAGATTTTTTGCTATATTTTATTATTATTGTTTTTTTGTTTTTTTTTTTTTAAGCACACATTTTTTGACTTTATTTTTAAAAGGGTATTAAATTTAAAAAAATATACTTTTTTTTCCCATGTGTCAGAGTATCGGCCGGGAAGAGAACCCACGAACCCGGGACAACTGCTTGTAAGGCAGCTGTGCTGATTACTCGACCAAAAAATGCTTTCTTAGTATTATCTTACAGATTGCAATATTATTTTGCAGCTTTTAAAATATTTGTTAATTGTAAAATGATCGATCCCCATATTGTTCATATATGTGCACACACATTTATTTTTATTTCATCCAAATAATTTAAGAGGATATATGCATATTATAAAGACACTGTAATAAAAAGTAAAGTTCAAAATTAATTTTAAATGCATGTTTACTTTCAACACATTAGTGTCATAATCATGATCATAAAAATAAGTTTTTTATGATGTGCATAATTAGCCATAACACCTTGAAAATATATTAGGTTTTAAATTATTTTTTATACTTTATTTTCTGTTATAGTAATGTTAGATTAGTTACAAAAATTGCAGAGGTTTAATCTATTATATATATATATATATATATATATATATATATATATATATTATATATTTTTTTTTTATATATATATATATATATATATATATATATATATATATATATTATCTTGTAAAAATTTTATATAAAATTTTTTACCAAGATAATTACAACTCGTCTACAGAGAACCTTGGATTTTCACCATCCAAGAGAACAAGCTGGATTTAAAAGTGGTTTTAGTACAGTAGATCATATTCAAGTATTGAGAGAAGTTATAGAAAGAACAAATGAATATGAGTTGTCATTATGTTTTGGATTTGTAGATTATGAAAAGGCATTTGATTCTATAAACATTTCTTCAGTGATTAAAGCATTGGATCATCAAGGTATAGATCCAGGTTATTGTCATATTTTAAAGAATATTTATAAAAATGCAACAGCAACAATTAGATTACATAATGATACTGGGAAAGTCAACATTGAGAAAGGTGTAAGACAAGGTGACTCCATATCTCCAAAACTTTTTACAGCAGTGCTGCAAGAAGTATTTTGTAGATTAAAATGGGAAACTAAAGGAGTGAAAGTAAATGGAGATTATTTAAGTCATTTAGATTTCGCAGATGATGTAGTTGTTTTTGCAAATAATGCTTCCGAGCTGCAGGAAATGTTGCAGGAGTTATCAGATGAAAGTAGGAAAGTAGGACTAAAGATAAATGTTAAAAAGACTAAAGTAATGTTTAATCGATTTGCTCAAAATATGAAAATAAAGATTGATTATGATGAATTAGAAGAAGTTAAGAGTTACAAATACCTTGGTCAGATTATTAATACAGATGGAAACATAATAGAGGAAATTAATCATAGAATTAAACTTGGTTGGAGTGCTTTTGGTAGAAATAACTTGATATTAAAAGGAAATATGCCTATGTGTTTGAAAAGAAAGGTTTTTAACAAATGTGTTTTACCAGTTCTTACTTATGGATCTGAGACTTGGACACTTTATAGAAGAGCAATACAGAGACTTCAGACCACTCAAAGAAGTATGGGGAGATGTATGTTGGGAGTAACAAGAAGAGATCGAAAACGCAATGTATGGGTAAGAGAACAAACAGGTGTTACTGACCTCATTGAAAAAATTAAAAGATTGAAGTGGAGTTGGGCTGGACATATTGCTAGAAAAGATGATAATAGATGGACAATTGAAATTTTAAACTGGATTCCAAGAGATTGTAAAAGACCCAGAAGGAAACCACATGTAAGATGGATGGATGAAATAAGAAAATGTGTAGGGGTGATGTGGAGAAGAGAAGCTAAAGATTGGAGAAGATGGATTAAACTTGGAGAGACCTTCATCCTGCAGTGGATTGATAATGGTTGATAATGATGATGATATATATATATATATATATATATATATATATATATATATATATATATATATATATATATATATATATATATATATATGGGGACCATCATAGATAAAGGCTTCAGGTATTTTCTCTTGTAGCATTTATCATAAAAAATAAAATAAATAAGCTTGTTTAGAGCTATTAGCAGGCTATATATATA
>JAQFVV010014695.1:0-29440 GCA_028023455.1 Epiperipatus broadwayi
AGCAAAGTTATAATACATACATATAGGCTTAATGTATGTGTAGAATTATTTACATTTATTTTGCTATTTCAAATATTCAACATTTTAACTTTCTTTAAAACTAAGCTATGCTTGTCGGATTCTAACATTTTATTCTATACTTTTATTTTGCTTTTCTTTGAAATTATAAAGGTGGGATTTAAAAGTTACAGATTTAATTAAATAATTGGAGTTATAATTACTGCTTTAATTATGAGTATTTAGGTTGGATTTAAATGATTTGAAAAAAATTGCAGAATATTGAAAACACATTACATACAAAAAAAAATTTACATTTCTAAATATTGAAAAGAAATATTAAATGTTAAATATTTTTTGTACAATTTAAAAGAAGAAATCTGTTTAATCGAATATCATTCTTGTAGTAAATTTTTTGTAAATTTCACTTTTGAGCTATAATTTTGAAATTTTCTCAGATCTAAAGAAATGTTTGAGGTACAGATGAAAGAAAATAAAGGAAATAAATTGAGTCTATTTTTAGTGTCTGGAAAAAATATTAAACTTTCGGATGAATTTTCATTGAAAAAGTAGTCCCTGGAAACAAAGCGGTTTTTATAACAAAGAGTGATCTCTGATTGGATATAAAAAGCTGAAAAGTATTATTAAGATTGTGTGTAGACGATTCGAATTATTAAACAAATAATAAATTGAGCGTTGAAAATATATGAAAGTTACATATCGTTCCCTTAGATGTACGCATCGCACATAGAAAGAAGATGTTGTGATAAAAGTAATAAACTTTAGATAAATAAGATGTTCACCTGCATTCAGAAGATGAATTGTCTACTGATAAATATTAATCAGAATCCAATTAGTATTGATGATTTTAAACTCCATAAAATGTGAAACTGCTGTATTCATCACATGAAGAAGAAGAGTAATATAATGTTCCAAATTGTCTCCCTCCTTCAATGGAAGTCATCGTCATTAAATAGTTTTACCGCAGAAGAGGTGTTCCCCACATAATAGCAAATATAGACAAGTTTGAAAACCAAATTCGCCACCCATTTGACTTTTTTATCTATTTTGTAGTCTTAATAAACTTTTTATTTGAACTAAATAAAGTGGTATATTTTATTTAAAAAAGAACTTTTTAAAAGACTATTCCGTCGATTGTCTTGCAATGTAACTTTGAGCGCGTGTCTTGAATATTTATGAAATTATTTGTTTATTAATTTTACAACAATTAATGTGTAAAACAATTTTTTATGGTATTATGATTTTAGTTTTAATATATGTTATTGGGTTTTAAATATGTTTTGTTAATAAATTAATTTTACATGATATTTTATATGTGTATAATTACGTGAAATGAAAACTTTAAGCTAGTGTTAAATATTAGATTAATTTGTTCATTAACGGTAAGAAGATAGAATAGAAAGAGGGAGATATGATTTAAAACTCTTTTCTATTTAATTTTACTAACATTTTTTTATTCTATTTATGTTGGATTTTTAAAAGCTAATATTGTGCCAATATTTTACTTTTTCTCATGGAGGTAAAATCTCATGGTCAAATAATGATAAAATAATGCAAAATACATTTAATAGGAAGAAACAAAATTAATCTGAATTGTTATATAATCAATTAATATTGTATTCATGTCAATTTTCATATTTATAGAAGTTTTATGCGCTTCCCGTTGATATAATAAATAATTAGTTTGTTTTTCTAAACAGGCGTATATATAGCCCTATTTAGTAGTCTTTTTAAGTGTGATTATTCATCATCAATGTGAATATATATAAATAAGCAATGAATATGCATTCTCAAAATTAGTTTTATGTTGAGCGTCTAGAGCTGTGGACATACTATCAAGTATCGTTTATTATTTATATACATCGTCATCAAATAAATGGTATCATTTTATTAATGAAACTGTTGATGTTCTTTATTTAAACCATAATATAAATATTGTTTTATAATATTTAGTGATTTCATATTATTAATATAACCACATCCATATCATTGAAGATAGTGATTTATATCTAAAATTGATTATATGTCTGAATTTAGTGAACATAGAGCATTTTTGTTTATCTGTGTCCCTTTGGTGCAAGATGTTTACTGAATATGATATGGCTCACTCGACGTCAAAGCCAATTGCAGAACCTAAGCAATCTATTTAGATTCAGATAGTGGCGCGCGCCTTCACTTAGTATTTGTTTAAACAACATCAAACCAAAGAAAGAAGATACGCACCACTGAGTTATAACTTTATTGCGCAGTGCCCTCACGTGATTTCATATAAAATTCTGGTTATTAATAATTTGATGAACCTTTACATAATTTTTGATGTTTGCTTTTGCTCGGAACTACATGGTAATATTTTTTTTGCTAGTTGGCCTTTATTTATGTTACAAATGGACGCACGAAAAGAGAGTCTAAATTGATTGGGAAGATGATGATTCTGGAAAATTTTTTTAGTATTTTCAGTAAAAAATTTTTTGTCTTTTACAAAATTTTCTTAATAAACGGTATTTAATTTTTCATTGATGAAAAAATAATTTTTTTATCGAACTTGAAAATAAAATTGAGAATATCACGGCTTTAAAGACAAAATAATAGAATTTTTTTATTGGAATTTTTATAAAATAATTGATTATGGAATAATGAGTCTCATGTGGTGATTTTGAGGAGTTCATTTTGTAAAAAATCTATGATGATTTTAGGGTTTGTTGGATGTCGATTGGAAGTGGATTTAAATTGCAGTTTTAATGATGAAGTGAAATTGCCTAAGTGTAACTATGAATGATCAAATTCACTATTAGTTATCTTTTGTTTTATCATGAGAACGTAACCTCTACCATGATACCAGCTAAACAAGAGAGAGGAAAAGCATGTCGATTTCCAATCGAAACTAAGCTAATATTTAGCTAACTATTTGTCGTAGGCGGTTGTACAGTAGTCATAGCATAATATCATTTTATAAAGAGTGCTTCAGAGAGAAGGTAGGTTTGTTTTTTGTAGTCTATAATAAGCAGGGCATTCCTTGATACTTACTTGGAAGGCAAAACATAGTCTTAGCCCCTAAAACAATAATTCTTTATTACAACAGAAATTTGCTCATTCAATCAGGAGTTATTGATGGATTAATAATTGATCGAATTAGCTTCTGGTGCTTGTATTGCATTGTGTGATTATGAAGTGTTGGTATTATTCATTTCGTTTATCTCAAGATTGTGAACTGCTGGACTGTCAATATACTATGGGAAAATGGATAGGTGACTATTACGAGGAGTGCACTAGGTATTGTTGTGTAGTTCATTAAATAAGGATATTAAAATTTTTTATTATTTATATGCATATTAGGTGAAAATCAAATCGATCGGTAAATGAAATGATGAGGGGAAAATTAATGATTTGTGGTCAGGAAATTTACAGGTAAGGATACATTTTTAAATGGTGAGGCAAGATTATAATGGAGGATGTAATTTAATATAGAATCCAGTGATCATTTTATTACTGAGAGAAAGAAGTGTTTTTCTTAAAAACACAAAAGAAAGAAGGAAGTGCTAGTAGCCTCAATGATGAGAGTAGATGGTAGAAAAAAGCCCAAAGTGGCATGGACATGATGAAATGCAGATGCTCAGGAAGAGGATCTAGAACGTAAAGATGGAGAAGAAAAAAATAAGAAAGTCCTAGAGAAGATAGTAAGCGAAATATGGTAAATCTAGAACAAAGAAAATAGTATGGTAAATCTAGGTAAGATGAAAAAAATATAGAAAGTCAGAAGGAGTAAGTATGGAAAATATGTCAATCCATAGAGAACATAATAAAAGATCCTCTAATTAAAATAGCGGAGATATCAACTACTGATAATAGAGAAAGAACTTGAAGATTAGAGAATAGGTAAATCAGCTAATAGCAGGAGAGTAGATGCAAATGAAGAAACCCAATAATAAACCGCTGTCAATCTCTCGGTAAAAGAACCATGATGTGAGTGAAGAAGAAGCGAGAATTGAATGCGTAATAAGATAATTGGTAACAAAGAAGATTGAACCAATTAATTTAGAAAGAAAGAACAAAAGTTTCAACAATTCAATCTGTGAACAAACCGGCGTGAAGTAGTGATTTCAAGTCTGACTCTTTATAGAATGGAATATATATATGTTGTCATTAAGTCTCTCTGAAAAAATAATAAATAATCTCTCTGAAAAATTCAACTGCTCTGAAAACGTCGTCTCCAGTGTCAATTGGAAAATCAATCTCTCTAGAAAATTTGTGTGTCAAACCTGATTTAAAAAAAGTCAACCTTTTTAGGAGTTTAAAAATAAATTACATGGCACAGAAGTCAATCTGAAAGGATTTAAATGTCCATTTACTGCATTGCAAAGAATCCACCTTTCTACTTAAAAAAAAATAAATTATCGTGGCCCAGAAGAATCCAATCTCTCTGGAAAATGTTGAAAGGATAAATGACTATCTGAAAAAGCCAACCTCTAGAAAAACTTCAAGTATGGTATAGAGGAAGTCAGTCTCTCTGAAAAAACTTCAGAAATTTTATTCACAAATGAATAGGAGAAGTGAATTCACTCCAGATTATGTTTTAAATATCAAGATGAAAAATGGGGACTGTATTACAGGTGCATTTTAGTAGGACCACGATATGGTTTGAAAAGAAAAGCCATTCAAATACAAGAAAAATAGGGAGAAATACCTTTATTTATCTTGAAAATAAGGGATAATGGGGTTTGATCCCTTTATACTCAGCAAGTGTGGCAAGATCTCCAAATAAATTACTTTTTAGATATGTTGAAAATATATTTAGCAGTGGATTAATTTTTTTTTAGATTAGTGTTTGTATTATGTAATTTTTGTATTTAGTAAACAAATAGTTAAGACCAAAGTGCTGATGAGGAAGAAGAAAATATAATTTTGGTCACTAGACAAATTTATAGTAATGTGCATGTAGAAAAAAGGTAAAATCATCATCTATAAATCATAAAGGGCATCAAATTTAAACCTACAAAGGTCAGTTCTAGAAAGCTTAAAAAAAACTGGAAGATGGGTCCACAATTACATGCTTTTTTACTTTGTACGTGTGTTGATAAGAAAATTGGCGTACAAGAAAAAAATATTTAAATAATTTAAATTTTCTGTTAAAAAGCAAGTTATATGCATACATATGGGCATGTATAATTGAAAATTATTTATTTATTTTTATATTTTCAAATATTCAAAACACATTTTAACTTTCTTTAAAGGTAAAAACATGCTTGTCAGTTCTAACTTTATTCTATATTTTTATTTTGCTTTTTGTAGTATAAGTGGGATTGCAAATAATTGGGTTATAATTACTTAGATAGTATTTAGGGGCCAATTTATAGATTGATTTGAAAATGCGGGATGTGTGTACATTACATACAAAAATTTATAGTAATGTGCATGTAGAAAAGGTAAACCAAAAATCATCATCACAATTTTATATAATCATAAAAGAAGCTGTAGGGCATCCAAGTTCAAACCCTACCAGATCAAAATTCTAAAAGCTTTAAATAGAAAAAGAATGGGTCAACAATTACATGCTTTACTTGTTTGTGTGTTGATAGAAAGGTAATACACACATTTAAACTATTTAATATTTAATTTTTCTGTTAAAAAGCAAAGTTATAATGCATACATATAGGCAATGTATGTGTAAATTATTTAATTGTTTTATATTTCAAATATTAAACATTTTAATTTTCTTTAAAACTAACCTATGCTTGATCAATTCTAACATTTTTTTCTATACTTTTATTTTGCTTTTCTTTAATTATAAGTGGGATTTAAAAGTTACAGATTTAATTAAATAATTGGGTTATAATTACTAAGCTAGCAATTATAGTATTTAAGGTTAGTTTATGAATGATTTGAAAGAATGCAGGATGTGTGTACATTACATACAAAATTTTACATTTCCTAAATATTGAAAGAAAAGGAAGTATTAAATCTGTTAAATTATTTTTTTTTGTACAATTTTTTTTTGTTAAAACAGGAAATCTGTTTAATCAGATATCGATCTTTGTAGTAAATTTTTTGTAAATGATTGTCACTTTGGAGCTATAATTTTTGAAATTGTCTTATCAAGATCTAAAGAAGGAAGCTCAAAGATTTGAAGTGTTACCTGGATGTTAAAAAGAAAAAAAAAACAAAAGAAAGGAAATAAGAATTGAGTCTATTTTTTTTTTTAAAACAAAAGTGTCTGGAAAAAGGATTAAACTTTTCAGTTGAAAAATACTTTGGTTGAAAATAAATTAGAGATCTAATTAAAACAAATTTGTCCAAAAATAGCAAGTGATGCTATCTCTGATTGGTTAAGTTAGCTAAAAATTGGATATAAAAAGCTGTCTTGAATTATTAGATTATTATTGTGATTGATTCAGATTATTAAACTATCAAATTTGAATGTTGAAAATATAAGAAATGGCGGGCTAGAAAAATTATATGTATATTCCATTTGCCGGACCATCTGGAGGAAGCTGCACATCACATAGGAAAGAAAAGATGTGTCTAAAATAATATTCTACACCTTTCAACTGACCAGATAAATAAGATGTTTTTAATAGAAGGAAGAAAGCATTCACCTGCATTCAAAGAAGATGAATTAATCTACTGATAAATATTAATCATCAAGTCCAATTAATTGTTCCAACAACTGATTTTAAACTCAAGAAAATTTACAAATGGGAAAACAACTGCTGTATTTCATCCACATGCTTGACAGGAAGAGAAGAAAAATTAATATAATGATTTCCAAATTATCCACTAAAGCAAATAACCTCAATAGAGTCATCATCATTAAATAGTTATACACCTCAAGAAAGAGATTGTTCCCACATAGTAGCTGCAGAAATATAGACAAGTTTGAACCCTTGGAAATTCGCCACAAACAAAAGATCGGTAATATGACTTTTTATATCTATTTTCTTTATGATATCAGTCTTAATAAACATTTTAGCAATAAAGTGGTATATTTTTATTTAAAGAACTTTTAAAGACTATTCAGATCGATTAAAACAAGAATGTCTTACTAATAATAACTTTGAGCTTCATAAATGATCTTGAATGTATGAAAATTATTTGTTTATTAATTTTACAATATTAATGTGTAAAACAATTTTTTTTTATGGTATTATGATTTTAGTTTTAACTAATATATTATTATTTTGGTTTTAAATAATATTTTGTTATCATGGGATAAAACACGCACATACATAATGATATTTTATATGTGTATAATTGCGATTGAATGTGGAGTAACAAGTAGTGTTAGAATATTAGATTAGTTTGTTTCAAGTTAAGTATAGCATTTCAGAGGTAGAAGAGAGGGGGGAGAAAATAATTTAAAACTCTTTTCTAAAACTTGCTCTTTCAATTCTACTAACATTTTTTTTTACATTCTATTTACATGTTGGATTTTTAAAGTATGTGTGTTAATGAGCAGATAATATTTTTTGTCTTGAAATACTTTTCATGGTTAATGTGACGTCCAACTTAACACAAAATACATTTGAAGGGAAAGGGGGAAGAACTTAAAATTAATCTGAGGATTGTTATATAATCAATTATTATTATTATTCATGTCAATTTTCATATTTATCTAGAAATTTTTATGTATATGTTAGAAATGTAGTAATAAATATTAGTTTGTTTTATTAAACGAGGCGTATATATTTCATTAAGTGTAGTCTTTGTTAAGTGTGATTATTCATCATCATCAATGGTTGAATATTAGTTATTTAAGATATAAGTAAATATGCTAAAATTAAGCAATAATTAGGAATTTCTTTATAAAAATTAGTTTTATGTTTAGGCTTAGTCCTAGAGCTGTAGTTGAAACCCTTGTCATTATTGTTATTATTATCATCATCATCATCGTCATCAACATTTTAATTAATGAGCTGTTTAACTGTTTAAAGGCCATAAATAAATATTGATTTTATAATATTTAGTGATTTCTTAGTATTATTATAACCACATCCCATCATCTATTTCATGCAAGGATGAGTGAATTGCCATCCTAAATTAGTTATATATAATCTGAGCTAGTGAACTTATAAAAATATTGAAACACATTTGTTATGTTAAGATCTGAGAAATGATTTATGTTCAATGAACTCCACTGTGGTTTAAAGATGTTTTACTTTTACCTAACTATTAGTGCTTATAGTGATATGGCTCAAAAAGCAAAATCTCTCATTTTTATTAGAAATAAAGTACCAAAAAGGGATTCAAACCCGGTACATGTAAAAGGTTATTAGATATAACCTTGTCTAGATTCAGATAATCTAGTGGCGCCCTGCTAGACCATATTCACTTAGTATTTGTTTAAACATGCACTTAACATCAAACCAAGAAATGAAAGTGGATAAAACCTACTGCCTGTATACCTGAGTTATATTTTATTGAATTACTAGTGTACTCACTTCACGTGATTTCATATAATACATTGCTATAATAATTTGCTAATAATTTGCTTATAATTCTTGATAGTGTTATTAATTTTGAACCTTTACTTATGATCATTCTATGGACAACTCAGGTATGGTAATATCTTTTTTTTGACTCATTTATTATAATTGTTGATATTTGAACTCCTTTACTCAGATATAATAATATCTTTTGATCATCAGGTAGGTTATGGTAATATCTTTTGAACTCATTTATTTTGGTTACAATGGACACCCAACTGGGGCCTGATATTTTACCATATACCTGAAAAAGAGAGTCTATAGAATGATGGGAGATGTGTGGTTAAAAATAGAGAAATTTTTTTTTAGTAAAATTTTTTTTTCAGTAAAAATTTTTTTTGTCTTACAAAATTTTCTTGGCCAAACAGTCTTATTTTAGATGATGATGTTTAATATGATTTAATTTTTCATTGATGATGATAAAATGGGTACAGCCATAAAACAGTTTTTTTTTTTTTTAATTTTTTATCAATTTTGAAAATAGAGATGAATATCACAACTTAAGACAAAGGTGAAATAAATAATAGATTTTTTTTTGTGGAACATTAAAATGATTTATTGCCAGATAGGATAGGCATAGTAATAGTGATGAATTATGGAATAGTAGTCTCATGTGTGTTTGGGGAGTTCATTTTGTAAAAAGTCTATGATTTTAGAGGTTTGATTGGATGGTTGATCGTTGGAGTTTGGTTGGTTAGATTGCAGTTTTGATGATGAGTGAGGAGTTTTGTCATTGCCTTGAGAATGCTATGTATTTCGTGTAACTTATGAATGATCAAACCCATTCACTGCTCCAACCCAATTTATATGTTATCTTTATTTTATCATGAAGCAGTTAACAGCAGACCTGCCATGATACCAGCCTATAAGTCTCCAAGAGAGAGAGCATGGCATAGTTTTCCAATCCAGTTATATGTTATTCTTATTTTATCATGAAGCAGTTAACAGTAGTCCTGCCATGATATCAGCCTATAAGTCTCCAAGAGAGAGAGCAAGGTTTCGTTTTTGTAGTCTATAATAAGCAGGGCATTCCTTGATACTTGCCACATAAGACTCCAAGAGAGAGAGCAAGGCATAGTTTATCTATTTTAGCCCCTAAGACTTAAAATAGTTCTTTTATTGCAACAGAGTTTGCTTCATTCAATCAAGGGTTGTGGTAGTTAATAGTGATCGAATTGGGATGATCTTCTGAGTGCTCGTGATGCATTGTGTGATTATAGTGCTGTGACTGAATTCTTTTATTTATCTCAAGATTGTGAACTGCTAGTCATTCTGTGGACTGTCAATATCTGTCGGATTTCTGGGAGAATGGATGAATGTATAATTTGGGCTATTACAGACAGACATGCACTATATAGATTATTGTTGTGTAGTTCATTAAATAAGGATATTAAAATTTTTTTTTTTTTGTTGTATTTGTAAATGCATAATAAGGTGAAAATCAAATCAGTCAGTTGGTCAGAATAGGTGTCAGACAGGGAGAAGATGTGTGGATTTTTGATGGTCAGGGAAGTACAGATGGGATATACATAGTTTTATAACATGAGTGAACTAAATTATAGTATGGAAGAGGTTATGGAAGAGGAAGGTGCCCCAATACCAGGAATCAGTGATCGTTTTCATACTGAAGAAGAGGATGGGGAGGTTTTCTTAAAAACACAAAAGGAAAGAGAGGAAGTAGAGGAAGATGCCTTTAATGTTAGTAGCAGTAATACAGCCTCAAGTGTGGGAGTAGATGAGGAGTCAGAAGTGGGCCAGGCTCAAATAGCAAAGATGGCACCATCAGACATGGACATGATAATGCAGATGCTCAGAAGTATGAGAGAGGAGAGTAAGCAAAGTATGGTAAATCTAGAACAAAAGATAGAGAATCTAAGAGAAGATAGTAAGCAAAGTACGGTAAATCTAGAACAAAAGATAGAGAATCTAAGAGAAGATAGTAAGCAAAGTATAGAAAATCTAAGAGAAGATAGTAAGCACAGTATAATAAGTATAGAGAGTCTAAGAGAAGATAGTAAGCACAGTATAATAAGCATAGAGAGTCTAAGAGAAGATAGTAAGCAAAGGATGGAAAATCTAGAACAAAAGATAGGTCAATCTATGGAGAAAAGTATAGAAGGTTTAAGGGTAAATCTGGAGAACTCTATTGACAATAACAACCAAATGATCATAGCTTTGGAAACTAAGATAGAAGGGTCCAATATAGAGTGTAAAAATAGATTTGCATCCTTAGAGGAGAGGATAGAAGGAGTGTGTAGATCTATGGAAGTCACTAAACAAGAGGGTTGTCAGGGACTACAGTCATTAAAGGCTCAAGTGGAGCAGTCTATCGAAGAAAATAAGAGAGAAATTGAGTTAGTTAGGAATGAGGTCCATGGTTTGGTCTCCCAATCCATATCAGAATGCATAGAAAAGAATGCCGAAATAACTTCTGCAGGAATTCATATTAGATTAGAGGAGGTCATAGCCAAAGTGGACTCATATAAGGAAGCCACTTTGGGCTGTATAGATCAAACCCTCACTATGAAAAATAAGTTTAGTGGCTTAGAAAAGGAAATACGAGAAGTTAAGGGAAGCATGGCCAATGAGTGTGTACAAATTGACCAAAATCTTAGGAAAGAATTGGGGAAACAAATGGATAGCTTTAGGGAGGAGATAGTAAAAAGGGACAAGTCAAGTTCTTTAGAAGAGGGACCCAGAATGAATCAACATGAATTGAGTGTTATGTTGGAAAAGGTTGAGGAGAACCAGAAGGCCTATGTTGTGGAATACATCAACCCCAAGATGGATGATCTCTACCAGAAAATAGGGGGATTAAAAGATCGTATTAATGTAGGGCTGCAGGATCAGTCAAACCCAAATTCAAGGCAAAATGATGTTAGCATCAGTCCAGATGACTGTAAGGATAGCTCAGAACAGAGTCAGTCAGAGAAAAGGATGCCTACTTTAGTTAACAATCCACAAGGTGAAAAAGAAGTAGAAAGGCCGATATTAGCCATAATACCAAATCTCCCAGTAAAGAAAGTAAATGAGATGATGACCAAAGAGCAGATTGGGATAGATCATGAAGTGAAAAGAAGGAAAAGAGAGTTGGAGGAAAAACTTCATGCATCCAATAAGATGATTGATTTAAGAGAAGCAACAGGGGAGATGAAACCAGTTATTTTAGAAAGAGAGCAAAAGTTTCAACAGTCTGTAGTTCTCAATCTAGTAACAAACCAGCATGTGTGGTTTCAAAAATCTGTCTTCTTAAATAGATTGGAGATACCTTATATATGGTATAGAGAGGCAATCTCTCTGAAAAATGTAAATGTCCAAATCTCTCTGAAAAATTCAACTGCTCTGGAAAAGTCAAAAATAAGTTATATTTGGTACAGAGAGGCAATCTCTCTGAAAAATGTAAATGTCCAAATCTCTCTGAAAAATTCAACTGCTCTGGAAAAGTCAAAAATAAGTTATATCTGGTACAGAGAGGCAATCTCTCTGAAAAATGTAAATGTCCAAATCTCTCTGAAAAATTCAACTGCTCTGGAAAAGTCAAAAATAAGTTATATCTGGTACAGAGAGGCAATCTCTCTGAAAAATGTAAATGTCCAGTGTGTATCAGACAGAGAATCAATCTCTCTGAAAAATTTAAATGCTCTGTTAAATTTAAGTGTGCCTTATATTTGGTACAAAGAGTCAACCTTTTTAGAGAGTTTAAAAATAAATTATACATGGCACAGAGAGTCAATCTCTCTGAAGAGTTTAAATGTCCATTATATATCATACAGAGAATCAATCTCTCTGAAAAATTTAAATGCTCTGGAAGAGTTAAATGTGCCTTATATATGGTACAAAGAGTCAACCTTTCTAGAAAATTTAAAAATAAATTATACGTGGCCCAGAGAATCAACCTCTCTGGAAGATTTAAGGATGAATTATATATGGTACAGAGAGTCAATCTTTCTAGAAAGTTTAAAAATAAAGTATGTATGGTATAGAGAGTCAATCTCTCTGAAAAACTTCAAGGCATATTATGTATGGTACCAAGAGTCCATATTTCTAAATGGAGTTTGTAAGAGGAGGTTATATAAAATAAATCCTCCGGATATGTTTTATAAATATCCAGTCAAGATGAAAAATGGAAATATTAAAAAGGGACTGGATGTACAGGTGCATTTTTATGCAGACCACCATATGATTTGAAAAGAAAAAGCCATTCCAAATTACTAAAAAAATAGGGGATAATGCCTTTATGCTTGCTGCTCTTGATGGGAATAAGGGGACCTATAATGCTAGGAGTTTGATCCCTTATACTTCAGCAGAATAGCCTGGCAAAGATCTCCAAATAAATTATTTTTAGGTTTTTTTTTTTTTTTTTAATGAAAAATATATTTAGCAGTAGTTAATTTTTTATATATATTATAAGTGTTTATTATTATTAGTGTATTTATTAGTTAGGATTTTTTTTAAAAATATAGTTAAAACAAAAGTGCTGATGATTTTATCCGAAGGGGGAGAAAGTTGTGCCATTACAATTTGGTCACTAGCCAAATTTATAGTAATGTGCATGTAGAAAAGGTAAACCAAAAATCATCATCACAATTTTATATAATCATAAATGAAGCTGTAGGGCATCCAAGTTCAAACCCTACAAGGTCCAGTTCTAAAAGCTTTAAACAAAGAATGGGACAACAATTATATGCTTTACTTGTTTGTGTGTTGATAGAAAGGTAATACACACATTTAAACTATTTAATATTTAAATTTTCTGTTAAAAAGCAAAGTTATAATGCATACATATAGGCAATGTATGTGTAAATTATTTAATTGTTTTATATTTCAAATATTAAACATTTTAATTTTCTTTAAAACTAACCTATGCTTGATCAATTCTAACATTTTTTTTCTATACTTTTATTTTGCTTTTCTTTAATTATAAGTGGGATTTAAAAGTTACAGATTTAATTAAATAATTGGGTTATAATTACTAAGCTAGCAATTATAGTATTTAAGGTTAGTTTATGAATGATTTGAAAGAATGCAGGATGTGTGTACATTACATACAAAATTTTACATTTCCTAAATATTGAAAGAAAAGGAAGTATTAAATCTGTTAAATTATTTTTTTTTGTACAATTTTTTTTTGTTAAAACAGGAAATCTGTTTAATCAGATATCGATCTTTGTAGTGAATTTTTTTGTAAATGATTGTCACTTTGGAGCTATAATTTTTGAAATTGTCTTATCAAGATCTAAAGAAGGAAGCTCAAAGATTTGAAGTGTTACCTGGATGTTAAAAAGAAAAAAAAAACAAAAGAAAGGAAATAAGAATTGAGTCTATTTTTTTTTTAAACAAAAGTGTCTGGAAAAAGGATTAAACTTTTCAGTTGAAAAATACTTTGGTTGAAAATAAATTAGAGATCTAATTAAAACAAATTTGTCCAAAAATAGCAAGTGATGCTATCTCTGATTGGTTAAGGTAGCTAAAAATTGGATATAAAAAGCTGTCTTGGATTAAGATTATTATTGTGATTGATTCAGATTATTAAACTATCAAATTTGAATGTTGAAAATATAAGAAATGGCGGGCTAGAAAAATTATATGTATATTCCATTTGCCGGACCATCTGGAGGAAGCTGCACATCACATAGGAAAGAAAAGATGTGTCTAAAATAATATTCTACACCTTTCAACTGACCAGATAAATAAGATGTTTTTAATAGAAGGAAGAAAGCATTCACCTGCATTCAAAGAAGATGAATTAATCTACTGATAAATATTAATCATCAAGTCCAATTAATTGTTCCAACAACTGATTTTAAACTCAAGAAAATTTACAAATGTGAAAACAACTGCTGTATTTCATCCACATGCTTGACAGGAAGAGAAGAAAAATTAATATAATGATTTCCAAATTGTCCACTAAAGCAAATAACCTCAATAGAGTCATCATCATTAAATAGTTATACACCTCAAGAAAGAGATTGTTCCCATATAGTAGCTGCAGAAAAATAGACAAGTTTGAACCCTTGGAAATTCGCCACAAACAAAAGATCGGTAATATGACTTTTTATATCTATTTTCTTTATGATATCAGTCTTAATAAACATTTTAGCAATAAAGTGGTATATTTTTATTTAAAGAACTTTTAAAGACTATTCAGATCGATTAAAACAAGAATGTCTTACTAATAATAACTTTGAGCTTCATAAATGATCTTGAATGTATGAAAATTATTTGTTTATTAATTTTACAATATTAATGTGTAAAACAATTTTTTTTTATTTTTTTTTTATGGTATTATGATTTTAGTTTTAACTAATATTATTATTTTGGTTTTAATAATATTTTGTTATGATGGGATAAAACACGCACATACATAATGATATTTTATATGTGTATAATTGCATTGAATGTGGAGTAACAAGTAGTGTTAGAATATTAGATTAGTTTGTTTCATTAAGTATAGCATTTCAGAGGTAGAAGAGAGGGGGGAGAAAATAATTTAAAACTTGTTTCTAAAACTTGCTCTTTCAATTTTACTAACATTTCTATTTTTATTCTATTTACATGTTGGATTTTTAAGTATGTGTGTTAATGAGCAGATAATATTTTTTGTCTTGAAATACTTTTCATGGTTAATGTGACGTCCAACTTAACACAAAATACATTTGAAGGGAAAGGGGGAAGAACTTAAAATTAATCTGAGGATTGTTATATAATCAATTATTATTATTATTCATGTCAATTTTCATATTTATCTAGAAATTTTTATGTATATGTTAGAAATGTAGTAATAAATATTAGTTTGTTTTATTAAACGAGGCGTATATATTTCATTAAGTGTAGTCTTTGTTAAGTGTGATTATTCATCATCATCAATGGTTGAATATTAGTTATTTAAGATATAAGTAAATATGCTAAAATTAAGCAATAATTAGGAATCTCTTTATAAAAATTAGTTTTATGTTTAGGCTTAGTCCTAGAGCTGTAATTGAAACCCTTGTCATTATTGTTATTATTATTATCATCATCATCATCGTCATCAACATTTTAATTAATGAGCTGTTTAACTGTTTAAAGGCCATAAATAAATATTGATTTTATAATATTTAGTGATTTCTTAGTATTATTATAACCACATCCCATCATCTATTTCATGCAAGGATGAGTGAATTGCCATCCTAAATTAGTTATATATAATCTGAGCTAGTGAACTTATAAAAATATTGAAACACATTTGTTATGTTAAGATCTGAGAAATGATTTATGTTCAATGAACTCCACTGTGGTTTAAAGATGTTTTACTTTTACCTAACTATTAGTGCTTATAGTGATATGGCTCAAAAAGCAAAATCTCTCATTTTTATTAGAAATAAAGTACCAAAAAGGATTCAAACCGGTACATGTAAAAGGTTATTAGATATAACCTTGTCTAGATTCAGATAATCTAGTGGCGCCCTGCTAGACCATATTCACTTAGTATTTGTTTAAACATGCACTTAACATCAAACCAAGGAATGAAAGTGGATAAAACCTACTGCCTGTATACCTGAGTTATATTTTATTGAATTACTAGTGTACTCACTTCACGTGATTTCATATAATACTGGTTATTAATAATTTGATCAACCTTTACTTATGATCATTCAATGGACTACTCAGGTATGGTAATATCTTTTTATTTTTTTGATGAACTCTTTAATTTGGTTACAATATATATTACTTTATTTCATGCATCCATCTCTATGTTTTATATATATTGAAAACGAAATACATGGGTGAGATAACAAACATGTGTGATCAACATTATTAAAAGACTTAAGAAACTTACATGCAGTTGAGCTCTTAAATAGAATTTTCAAGAGATTATGAAAGACCTAGAAAGAGACCACATGTGAGGTGGATGTATGAAATAAGCTAATGTGCTGAGCTAATGTGGAGAAGAGATGCTAGAGATTGGAAAAGTTGGGTTGAACTTGGAGATCTTCATCCTCTTTTGGAACTACATCAACTTTAATCTTTAAACATTATTATGATGCATAATAGTAATAAAGAAATTAGAATGTGACTTACAATGGCTCACTTTTTTTTACAATAAATAAAAAAAAAATGTTTTTTTTTATTTAGATATATGACTTTCAAGCACCAGGTGGTGCAGTGTTCTGATACTGAAATTTCATGTGAATCTTCAAGTGATAGTTTTCATATATTTTTTTAAATATTAAACCCTTTTTAATACTTTGAGTTAATTTTTTAAAATCGTTATTCTAAAAACAAAGTAGATATTTTTAGTTTAATTAGTTTTTAAAAATTGTTGTGACGTCCATATATATAAAGACAATAATAAGGATATATAAATATGGAGTTAATATTCCTATTTATATATTTTCAACAAGACGCAGTGGTTTTTGCATTATCCTTGTAATGATTATATATTTAATAACATTTTCAAATAATAATCTTAGATACAATATAAAAGATCAACCTTAACGTTTAAACCCATCTTTTATACAGTAACTGATGTTCTAATAAATGTCCTATACTTCCTGCTTATGTATAATAAATGAGCTGAATGTATGCCATTTATTATGACAGTTATTGTTTAAACGGTGAGTAAACGTTATTCACATTTGTGATTGCTTGCATTTAAAGATCATACTTATATACAAAAAACAACAACACCATATATTATATAGTTTGGCAAGATCCCTTAGGCTGAAGTTTAATTAATCTAAAATCTACAAACTATCATCTGCATTTTTGTACCTAAAGACTGGTGTTGATTGTTTGTAAATAGCAGCAGCACTACATATATTGAGAATAAATATAAACAAAATAATTGTACAGAAAGTGGATACTTGGTTTTTATACTGGGTTTGGGAAAAGATAAGGAGAATCTACATATAAAGACCACAGAATTTACAAAGATTATATTGTGGAAATGGGATGGAGCAGGATAGAGAAGAATATGGGGAAAGCATGGTGGATAATAAAATGGGAAGGTGGCTAACAGGTTTTTCTGAGCATAGTGGCTGAGAGATTCCTGACTCCGTAGAAAGGAGAAGCCACAGTGCATCATATTACATCACATCACAATCTTAAGTTTTGGGGTCTAACTATTCATTTCATGTGTTGCACTATGTAAATGTAGCATGGCAGCAAAAATATATTGTGTCTTTTTAAAGTTCAATTTACAAAGATCTTCTGGTCAATTTTTTTTTTCATTCTTTATAATAAATTAATTAGATCAGATTATTTATTTATTTTAAAAAATCTAATGACTATACGTAATTAATATTAATTTCAATTTTGTAAAAATATAAATAATATTTTAATTTGCGAAGAGCCGATAGTTGAAAACTGAAATAAATCGAGAAACTGCCAAATCTCTAGCGCTCGTTACAATACATAACTGACAGCCAATCAGATGTCAAGGATAGCTGTCTAAAATGACATCCAAACCTAAACACACAACAAAGATTTTACGAGAAAAGAGCAGCCACACTTCTCTCAACTTTTCTTTCTATATATCTAAGCCAGTTGTAAGCAATGCTTAGATATATAGAAAGAAAAGTTGAGAGAAGTGTGGCTGCCCTTTTCTTGTAAAATCTTTGTTGTGTGTTTAGGTTTGGATGTCATTTTAGACAGCTATCCTTGACATCTGATTGGCTGTCAGTTATGTATTGTAACGAGCGCTAGAATTTGGCAGTATCTCGATTTATTTTTGTAAACATATGTAAATATCGTATTATATATTTACTTTAATTTGTATATATGCACACACATATTTTTCAATTAATAAATGTGGAATATTTTTAATTATAATGCCTCAAAAAAAAGGACATATGGCTTTATTGCTTGGGAGTTCATAAGAAGTTTGAGTACTGGAATCAATCCTGGGATCTTCCGATCTTAAGTCAGATGTTCTACCTATTGTGACAACCTGTGTCAGGCTTATAATACCTGATTACATTTAAAGCATCTGAGCTGTGTGTTATGTTTACTGTATTTTAATGAATAAGTATTAACTTGATTCTCATCTATAATTTTTTATATTCTATTATTTTTACATTTTTATTTTTAATTTTTTTTTGGACTCTTGAAAAATGAAGAATTAAGCATTCGCTTCAGTTTGTTGGAAAAATTAAAGTCTCTCGACAGAAAAATAAATCTATTCTTCTGTATTCACCTCTGATTGATGTTTACTAAATTTTTGTTAAGAGTAGACAGATTATTCTAACATAAGCTTTGTTATATACATGCAGCAACCTATTAGTCACCAAGATATTTGCCTAAATATAAGAACTACAGTTACATCTTACAATAATGGCTATCAATATAATGTCGATTTGCTCAATTCTAGCTATTTTTGGTACTTTTCTAGCAAACTTTCTGAAAATCAAAATTGAATATACTCTCGTGTTTTTTCAGTGTGCAACTCTCTTTATCTGTTTACAGCATTCATCATTCTAATGACTCAAAATTTTCATATGTCATGAAGTTATCATATTCTGAAAACATAAAAGTTTTTTTCCATATGTCATAGCATCGGCCGGGAGACAGAACCCACAACAACCATCTACAACCAACTGCTTGCTTGCAAGGCGGTTGTGCTGATCTCGACTAACAATGCTTGACAAAACATAAAAGTTTTGTGTTAATTAAATGACAACTGTTTCCACTTTATGCTAACAAAAACAGTCATAAATATCTTACTATTTGACTTACAAGTGTCAAATTTTCTGCACTCCTACAATTTTCTCACCCATCATTTCAAATAAATACACTAATGATTATTTATAATTATTAATTAAACTGGAAATTATCTCTAGCCCTGATATATCTTTAAGAGAGTTTTAAAGTTATAACTGGGCTGGGAACAATATGATAATCTCATCTAATTAATAGATGATTAATAATAATTTTTATCTGAAGTGGATAGTATCAAAGTTATGATTATGGAATATTTGACACTTGGAAATCAAATTTGTAATAATTTATTATTAATATTATGAAGTCTCATGTAAGCAATAAAAAACTGGGCCAATTGATAAGTGCTGATTCAGCACAAAATGTGTATTTTGGCGGTCTTTTTTCAAAAATCTTTATTCATGTGTTGGAATGGAAATTTTAAATATAAGTTTTGAAATGTCTTATTGAAATTACGAAAATAATCTGCATCTTTCAACATTCATGCAGTAGATATATTTATTTTTGAAGAATCAAATATGTTTATGCAATAATTACCTTTTTAATTTATAAGAATATAAACAAAGCAAAGCAAAACTCCATATAGTAGTGCCACCTGTGCTAAACAGAGTAAACAATTGTGTGCTAGTATTGGAAATGTGATCATGTGATGCTTGCATGGTATAAGAATATAAGTTAAATCATTAATATATTTTCTACTTATACTAATTAAAGTAAGATTCCTAGAAAATAAACAGATTCTTTTAGAAAATAAGCAAAAACATTATTTTTTTCGTGCGCGTTTGTTTGTTTTTTAGGAATTAGCAATTAGATTAACATTTAGAAGAATTTTAGATTCAACATCGTGTGTTAATCATGGGTGTGCATTAAATTAAAACATATGTATATACAGTGACTTAAATAACAGGAAATGCATAATTTGTGGTGTAATTCAAGACTATGGCAATTACAAAATTGCTCTTGTTTAAAAAAAAATTTACTAATTAACTTAGTTAAATACTTAAAAGTGAAAATAAAAATAATCCCTTATTTCCTTATGTTATGCAGATCAAGGCATAATTAAAATTGCAAACTATCTCTGGGTTCACGAAGGTCCAGAGAACTTAACCAATGTGATAGTGGTGAATAAGTAGAATAATACTTTAACCGTCAGCCATCGAAATATGAAGCTCATTTGTATTTTTTGAGAAAAAATGTTAAGCTAGGATGGAAAGCCTTTGAGAATATAATTAGGTTTTAAGATATTTAACAAAAAAAAGCTGCTCATATGGTGAGTCTCTTAAAGGGGTTTTGTTAAAACAATTGTTCTGGGTGAAATGTTCCATGATGGGTTCTAATAGAAACTACTGCTCATTAAGGGCCTAAATTAGAAGGGAGAAATTAAAAATGGGATTAGTTCATGAAATAGTATTGAATCAGTCATAGGAGTATTGAAATTTTTATTATCTGTGACAGTAATAAATAGTCATTATCCAGTAAAACTAAAGGCATTGAGGTTACTTTAATGAGAAGAAAAGGTACTGGTTCAAAATTATAAATGGAATTAAAAAATGTGTTTTGGGGTCTGTGAAAATGTGGGATATTTATAAAAACTATGTCATAAAGAAGTTAAAAAGAAAGACAAAGCTTACCACTGCTTCCAAAAGAATTAATTCAAATTAAGGAAAGAATTTTGGTCAAATAATACTGAAATACTGATCAAACCAATTATAATAAAAACAGAAGTAAACTAGGCTTGTTGGCAATAACATATAAAGATTGGGAATTATTGACAGATACACACACACATTCACTACTATTATTTTTAATGGAAATGAACTCTAAAGACAAAGGATTTCAGTGGTAATATCATAAAAATTAAAGAAAAGATTTAGGTACCTATTGAACTAAAAAATAGAGTCATAAATCTACCACTATTTATAGTTCAAAAGCAGTGTAAATACTATTATAGATAAAGAGTGATTTGATTACCTGGGAATAAAAATCCACATGGTAAATAAAATTTTATTGAACATAAAATTAAAAAAATGATATTTAGAATTTTCTAAAATGATAGAAAGCCAGTTCAATACTTTTCTGGTAGAAATAGTTTTATAAGATGGGACAACAACAATAGTTTATAAATAGTGAAAAGGCCATTTGAAGAGGAATTAAATGATTAGGTTTCATATAGAGTGATAATCACTCATTAGAGTGCTAAATGATCTACACCAATAATAGTAATAACCACTAAACAGAATTATCACACCACATTATATGAAAACATTCCAAAATGTATATACCCAGTGCTGAATACATAGAAATATTGGTTAACAAAAAAAGCAACAAATTATGGGAAAATCGATTTGAAATTAGCTTTTCACCAAATTCTGGTCTCCAAAAGAATGTTTATTTCTTGGATTTGAATTTACAAATAGTCTTAATGATTAGGCTAATTTTGCCACTTTTAAAAGACAATCTACAGTATTTCATCATCGTCATCATCAACCACTATCAATCCACTGAAGGATGAAGATCTCTCTAGTTCAATTCATCTTGCAAATCTTTAAGCTTCCTCTCTCCACATTCCCGCACACTTTCTTATTTTATCCATCCATCTCACATGTGATCTCTTATCGGATCTTTTTTACAATCTCTTGAGGTTCCAGTTTATGATTTCAATTGCTCCATCTATTATCTTTCTTCTTCTAGTAATATGTTCAACCAACCTCACTTCAGACTTTTAATTTTTTCAATGAGGTCACTAACACCTGCTTGTTCTCTTATCCATATATTACATTTTCAATCTCTTCTTGTTACTCCTGACATGCATTTCTCTACTCCCTTTCTTTGAAGTTGGTCTTAAGTCTCTATATTGCTCTTCTATTAAGTGTCCAAGTCTCTAGATTCATAAGTAAGCAGCACTGGTAAAAAAGCTACATTTGCTAAGAATACTTGTACACTCCTTTCAAACACATAGGCATGTTTTCCTTTCCGTTAGTCAAGTTATTTCTTATGACAAATACAACTCCAACAGATTTGGAATTCTGATGACTTTCTAAAGTAGTGTACTTAATACTATAATTAATCTTAGAAATTCTTTATCAGACAGTGACGAAAAAGAAAAATCCACAGCAAGATTGGTTATCAACATGTGAATGTAATCCAATTTCAATATCTTGGCCATTTTATAAGTGGAGAGTGTGAACTTACAGGAACTTTTAATAGCGTTCAGATTTCAATGTTGCTGCTATTTTTGAAAAGTTATGAGGTATTATATTTCATGGCAGATAAAAAGTGCAACTAATAGATAGAACTTCGTTATTTTATGTAATTTATTGTATGGATGTAAGATTTAGGTGCATCATAAAGGCATTTAGAAAAAAATTCATTCAAGGATACTCTACAGTTTAAAAATAAAATAGTAAGATTTTAAAAACATCCAATGGGTTTTTCAACTTGCTGAATGATGGTTCTACAAAATCTACTACTTTAAAATGACATATTCCATTGGATTGGATATATAAAGAGAATTGAACAACATACAGATTTTGTACAAAGTGTTTTATAAAACTTGAGTGTAATTTTATCCCCATCTATGTTATAACATCATCATAAAAATAGTTGGAAAGAGGTTGCCAAATGTTGATCTGTTTCTTGTTAGACAAGATATGGATGAAAATAGAATTCTTCAGAGAACTACAGTTAAGAGATAATTTTTGAAATGTTTTAAAAAGTGGCTACTAAAAAAAAAAATATAATATGCACTACCAAAATATCAAACAGGAAAATGGAATAAGATGACATATGTGGATGATTTGTGTCTTAGAAGTTGTTTTATATAATCATGGCAAAGTCTCATTTTCATAGCAGTTCTCCCTCCTTAGAATTGGAAATGCTCCTCATCTGTTTAGGGTCAAAGCCCCAGATTTATCAGTAAAATGAGGATTCAATTGAGAAATCGATAGCTCTTAAGTTTGTAGCCCTGCAGTTGCTCTAAATTGCCAGAATTCATTAAGAATAGTGGGATGGTAAAATTGGACAACTGGATGATTCTGTCATCTCAAAGACGTTTTACAGCAGTTTTGTAAAAAGTTGGCACATGAATTAAAATGAAAAGTTAGGGAGTAGGGAATTATATGTAGAGATTATTTAGTCATCTAGATTATGCAAGTAACTCTTGAAAATAATGCTTCAGAATTTCAGGAATATTACAGGAACTATCACTTGAATATAAGAAAATAGGACTTAAGATAAATGATAAAAAGATTTTATAGAGAAGAAGAATATACATATTGATAAATCACAAATACTTTAATTGGATTATAATGGAGATGGAATAAGTCAAATTAGTCATTGAATTAAGCTTGAATGGAATGATTTTGATAGAAATAATTTAGCACCTAAAAGATAATATATCTATATTTGAACAGAACAACTTTTAATAGATGTGTTTTTATCAGTTTTTACTACATATGTAACCGAAACTTTAATGCTTCAAAAAAAGTATTAGAGAGTTCTACATCACTCAATAAAGCATGAAAATCTGTATGTTGGGGATAATAAATGAAGGTTGCAAAGTGAAATATGTGGATGAAAATTGGTAAACTGAAATAAAATTTGCAGAAGAATTAATATTTTAAATTATGTGCTTAAGATGTTATAAAATGCCTTAAAAGGTCTTTATTACTTATAAAATGGATAAATAAGATAAAAGTTTTGCGGCAAGATGTGGAAAAGAGAAGTTATGGAGTGAAGAAACAGAATTGTAACCTTTACAGACTTCATTGAAAATGGTAACAATGAATGAAAGTGACCTATTCTATTTATAAATACATTGTCTTCATGTAAATCATGACTTAAAAAAAGTGTTCAATGTCTCCTCAGATTGTTAAAATATCACATGAACACAGATTTGTTTCCTTGCACAAGCTAATAAAGTAGCAGTAGTATCTCCATACAATAGTGCCATCTAATGAAGCTATTGTAATCAACAAATTCCAGAAAGTTTGTGCATTTATATTCTTTATCTAGCATCTATTCATCCAATTACCTTGGATCTGAGAGCAATGCACCTAGATATCAGATTCAAGACTATTGAATGAGTGAGGCATTAGATAGGTATTTAAATGCAGAAACATTCTGGAATTTATTGATTACTATAATTTTCTCAGATGGCACTATTGTATGGAGAGAGTATCAAGAAGAATAAAGGTAATAGAAAAATAAGAGTTTGTAAAAGTGTAAAAGAGAGAGAAAGTAGGCAAAGAATATAAGTGTGCTATTAAGAACAAAGAAAGTGAAAAAGATATTAATGTTAAATGGGAAAAGTATTTTTAAAAAAAAGAAGTTGGCTAAAATAGATAATTATATAGAGAGAATGAAATTAAATTGTAAATTGTTGGAGGATATTAATAAAAGTGGAAGAGATGGGAGTACTTTTTTTTTAAATATATTAAGAAGAAGGAATGTAAGGAAGAGAGAAATAATGGGAGTACATTTTTTTGAAATATATTAAAAGAAGGAATGTAAGGAAGAGAGAAATAATATTACTAGATGATGAGGAATAGAGTAAAGGTCTAGAGAAGAATTAGAAACTATCTTAAGTAAGTATGTAATGGATATAGAAAAGATGTTAGGGTGTGAAGAAAAAGTAATAATAAACATGAAAACATATAGTAATAGAAATTGTATGTGTTTAGAAAAAAAAAGAATTGAATGAGACAGGGAAGAAATTTGAAAAGTGGAAAGAAGTAGAGGTTTAGATGGATGGGCATGAAATGGTCATGAATTTAAGAAATAGGGTAAAATTAAGCTGCACAGAAGAATTTTCAGATATCTGGAATAATACAAGAATAAGGCTACTATTTATAGGAAAGGGTAAGAATCATAGAAAGTTAAGCAATTATAGACTGATAACAGTAACATCAGTGTTATATAAAGTTTTCACATATATAATGGCTGGAAGGGTCACAAAATGGGATGAAAGAAAATAATATAGTGGGAGAAATGCAAGGGAGGTTTCCGATCAGATAGACAGCTAGGAGATAGTTTTATTTGTAATACACAATTTATAGATATGAATAAAAATACAGGTAGACAGTTATATATCTTTTTATAGATATAGAGAAGGCATATGATAGAGTAAATAGAAATAGATTTGGGTAAGTTTATATAGAATTAGTTTAAATGTAAAAAGGGGTGGGACTAAAATACGGTTATCCTAGGTCATCTATTTTGTCTTTGTTGTATTTGAGAGAAATGGAGCAAAGTAATAGAAGGATTAGGAAGAGGGGTAGAGATACCTTTAATAGATGGCAATGGAGTATATACATTATTGGGTGTTTTATTTGCGGATGATGTCTTCTTGTGCACAGAAAATAGGAAAGATATGGAAGTTATGCTGAAGACCTGTCCAAGGGGGAATAAAGAGATGGGGATTAAATTTAGTGAAAAAAATCAAAATGATGATAAATACTAGGGGAAAGAGGAAGAGAAAGAATTTTTATTGAGGAATTATAAAGAGATGTGGTGATTGAGAGTAACTATTTGGGAATTGTGTTCAAGTAACCAGAGAAACTGCTTGGATGAATGGAAGAAAAAATTGATAAATGAAGGAAAAGAAAAGAAAAGGACTGATGAAGAAATTGAGTGGCTTTCTTATAATAAATATGATGCAGCTAGAATTGTATGGAAGGGTGAGGCAGTAGCAGAGCTGATACATATGTGTAACGAGCCATTATTTGTTAGTAAAGGAGTGTTTAGATGACTCTAGAAAAAGTACCAAGAGAAGTAGGAAGACATTTATTAGATGCAGATGTGTGGATGGCAGTATGAGTGTATTTCAAGGAGAAATGGGATGGATAAGTTTTTATATGAAAGATTAAATGGAAAAGGGAAAATGAAAATATTTAGTAGACTGCAATTTATGGATAATAAGAGAATAGCCAAAATAGTATTTCATTGGGTTATGAGTAAAGGACAAGCAACAAGATAGTTGATGAAGGTAGTATAACAGTATACTTATACGAAAAAGTGGGATGATTATGTTAGGAGAATTGTTGAGTGTTATAGTGGCAAGGAACGAGATAGAAGAAGAGATGCATTAATAAAAAGAGAGTTGGAGAGATGGAGAACTAGTATGGAGAGTAAAAAGGGTTTAAATATATAGAGAAATAAATAGAATATTGACTGTAAGTTAATTTATGGATAATAATAAGGAAAGTAATTTACTGTCTAAGACTCCGATCAAGATCTTTATAAAGAAACAAGGAAAAAGTATTACATATAATTGGGGAAAAATATTGGTGATTTAGTCTTCAAGTTATATATAAGGAAGGCATAGAAAATATTAAGCATCTGTTAATTGAAATGTAAATGCTCTAAAAGCAGAAAGTGACATACAAATAATGAAGTTGTGGGACAATAAATATAACATAGTGATTAGTATGAGAAAGTGGGTTCTTGGTTTTTATACTGGGTTTGGGGTATGATAAGGGGAGTTTAGATATGTAAATCGTAGAAAGGACAAAGATAATGTTATGTATATGGTACGGGGAGCAGATAGATAAAAATATGAGGAAAGCTAGGTGGGGAATGGAAAGGGAAGTTAAGGTGGCTAACAGGTTTTTTTTGGGCATAGTGGCTGAGAAATTCCTTGACCTTCGAGAAAGGAAAATCTCATAGTGCATCGCAACGCTACTATTCTCTTTAGGTCGCTAAAAAAACCTTTAGATGGTTTATACATATGCAGCATATATTCACCTTACTATTTAATTTGTAGCCTCCGAATACAATTAAATTGAATAATCGTATATGCTCGTATGTAATTAGAAAATATGATCCATTTCTACTCCTTTTGAAAATTTCACTAAATCACTTGATTCGGCATTTCTAAGTCCAAATCGCAATTATTAGAGAAAATTTCAATTAATCCATCATTGATTAATAATCTTTTCCATTAGTGAAGCAATTTCTCTTTTAGGTGTGATAATTTTTGTCCTTTGTTGCTCAAAGTATTTATTAAATAAATCACTCTAAATAATAAATACTGATCTAATATAATCATTTCAATTAACTGATGAAGGATTTAGATTTAAAAGTTCCTTATCTTAATCATTAGCTCTGCGTGTTTGATTAGACCCAACGCACACCTAGGACAAATTCCATACAGAGCTATATGTAAAATGTCTAATATTAAATACTTAATTCCAGTATGTTTGCAAAGTCGTTTTTATAAATTATTTATGTATATTTTTCAAAGTTCACCCATATTCGTTGGCAATTTTAAAATTCAATAGACCCTTATGTCTTTTTTTTAATAATTATAATTTAATGTACATACATATTAAATAAAAATAAAAAATTGTAAATGTTTGGCTTCTTGACTAAAAAATTATTTGTACGATACTATAAGTAGGCAAAATAATTGAATGGCTTTAATACCCTCATGTTCGGTAGTTTGTGTTAGCGGAAGAACCCACTCACGCCACAATCCATGAACCTCGACTCTCCGAAATCTTTGCCTCAATCCCAAAGGGCAAGATTTGTAATGAGATTAAATTTAAAAGCTACGGTAAATATTTCATAAAGTTCTTTACTGAAATTATATCTATATATTATAATGATTTTTCCCTCATCAAAATGTAAACATTAAAGGTATAGAGCGAACTATTAATCAATTAGCAAATTTTTTAAGGTGCAGTATCTTAAAATATTATGAGCTAAACAAATAATTAATGTAGGCCATGATAAAACTATCTTTAAATAGTCTTGTGCAAGCAAAAGTTGCTCTTACAAATCTACACAGATATACAATGAAGAAGATGGCATTAATTGTTTGTGATTGCTATTTTCTAGTTGTAAGAGATTAACCATTTTGGCTGTTCTCATTTCGCTATCTAATTTTCTTACTAATGTTGATAGTTAATTGAGTTTGTTATGAATTGTCTATTTGAAAAGAAAAAACTCCCAAGCCTGTTTAAAAGTTTTTAAATTTACTCAGCCTGAATTCAAACCTATACTTTAGTGATTGAATAACAGATTTGCTAACATTGTACTACATGATTGTTGTATTATTGATATAATTATTAATAATATATACTATTACAGAATGGAAACTAAAGTTTATCATGTGCCTTAGTTGGAACAAATGAATACTTTCAGAATGATAAATATGCAAAAGTTAAAAGAGATTATTTAATGCATTTAATTATATATATATATATATATATATATATATATATATATATATATATATATATATATATATATATATATATATATATCAGTATACTTGTAAAAGGTGGAATAGATATTGTGTTAGGGAGGATTGTTGAGTGCGAGAGTATGAATGGAATAAAAGAATAGATGCATTAATAAAGAATAGAGTTGAGAGATGGCGAATTAGTATGGAGAGTAAAAAAAAAAGAGTTTAAATATATATAGAAATAAACGGAACATTAGGTGTGAGTTAATTTATGATATTAGCAAGAAATTAATTTATTGTTTATGCCCGAACAGGATCTTTATCAACAAGAGAATATACATGTAAATGGAAAAATATAAGTGATTTAGTCTGTAAATTGTAAAGAAGGAATAGAAAATAAGTAGGTGAAAGAGTGCAAATATGTGCTATGGAAGAATAAATATGAACAAATTGAGTTGTTGTTTTTATATTTCGGGTTTGGAAAACGATAAGGGGATTTAGATATAAAGGCCATGGAGTTGATGAAGATTACAAGTAGTTAGTACTTGAATGGGACAGCTTAAACTTTAGGTGGGGAATGTTTTTCTGGCATAGTTGCTGGAGAGATTCTGACTCGTTTAAGGAGAAGTCACAGTGCATCTCATCGTATTTTAAACTAATTTAACTCAGCTCTCAAGCGCTTTCCGATTTTGAAGTCATTTTGGCAGATTTGCAGTAAATAGCAAACGTTTTTTGCTTAGTTTATTAAATATTTATGATTATTTTTACAGAATAATTGTATAGTGATTACTAAATCAAAAGTATACAAGATTACACCATCAAATATCACATGATCACCATTCTTTATGCTTACACAAGCTGTTTATATTAACAGCATCACTCAGTGTAAACCATAAAGGCCACGTTACAACTAGTATATGGGAGATATTAGATAAATGCACTAGATAGGGACGGAAGCTCAAACCTACTAATACATCATCGGCTTGCATAGTCTTGAGTAGTGCTTTGTCAGAGAGTTACATTTTTTATTATATATATATTTTACTTTTTAAAGAATCGA
>JAQFVV010014696.1:0-29436 GCA_028023455.1 Epiperipatus broadwayi
GAGCACCAAGGACAGGTATAATTATAATGTCTCTAGTCTGAATCTAGGTGATCAGACACATGATCAGAATTTTGGTAGTTATGGATATAGGGAATAATTATAGGGCTAGGCCTCCTAATCAATCCTGGGGAAATTTTAGGGATAATGTTGGGAAGAAGGTAATTTCTAGAGATCAGCAACCCTCTACAAGTGGAATCACCACAGTGCTAAAAAGGCCAGGGGGAAAAGCCCAAAGAAAAACTCCATCGCTAAACTAGAATGTCCTGGTATAATAGTTCCTCAGTGCTGGGGCCAAGAGGGACAATGAGATGTGGTTATTAAATACCCTTGATCTGAATGTGGATTACCTAGAGCCATTTGAACTAGGTGAACCACCTATCCAATATAACTGTCCTGTTCTTAAATTATCGATGGAGGGGATTAGTATAAATGCCTTAATTGACTTTGGTAGTCAAGCCTCCATCATCTCAGAAAAAGCATATCAAAAGATGCTTCATGTAAATAGTTGTATACCCTCCTTGCCTATTGAACAGATACAAGTGACTCTGGCTAACAGGAAGAGAACCAGGCTGGCCAACAAGCAGGTTTGGATTAATTTTAGGCTTAACCAGTCTGAGTTTGATCATGTCTTCTTGATTATGTCTGAATTGGTTCATGATGTCATTATAGGTTCAGATTTCATGATCAGAAATAAATGTAAATTAGATTATGAGAATGGGCTATTTTTATGTCAACAAGAACAGTTGCCCTTTGAATGGGAATTACCTAAATTCTCTGGTCAATTGCTATGTATTCGAAGCATACTAATTGATGTTGGTATTAAAACTAAAATTAACTAAAATTAATCATGTTTTTCTTGCAAATTTGAATATAGGGGAAAATTTATACCAACTGATGTACAATTATAACAGCCTGTTTTCCAATGTTCCAGGCATCAACAGAGGATATACTCATCGAATTAAGTTAAAGGATAATCAACCTTTTCAACAGAGAATGTATCCAGTTCCTTATCAGTATCAGGCCGAGGTACAAAAACAGATAGACCAAATGTTGGAATGGGAAATTATTCGGAAGTGTTTCTCTGCTTATGTCAACGTTTTAGTCATTATCAGAAAAAAGATGGTACAGTGAGGGTATGTCTTGATGCTCGTATGCTGAACCAGATAACCGTTCCTGAATATGATATTCCTCCACCTGTGCATGAGCTCCTAATTAAATTCAAACAAAAGTCTCATCTTTTGATCTGACAGCCAGTTATTGGCAGATACCACTACACTGTGAAGACCAAAAATATACAGCTTTTCGCTTTCAAGGTCAAACTTATGTTTTTACAAGAATGCCCTTCGGTCTTATTAACAGTGGTGCTGGTTTGATCAGATGTTTGGATATGATCTTTTCAAAACAATTGAAAGAAAAGATCATCATGTATGTGGATGACATAGTTATTGCTTCCAGCAGTCTTACAGAGCATCTAGAACACTTACAGATATTCTTTGAAGAGTGTTTAGCCCATAAGGTCAAGATAAACCTAGAGAAATGTACAATAGCTTCAAAAGAAATTGTTTTTCTGGGACATGTAATCAGTGAACAGGATATCAAACCCCATCCCGAAAAGATTGCTGCTATTCAAGATTTCTCAATGCCAAAAACCAAAAAGCAACTGCGGTCCTTCCTCGGTTTATGTAACTATTATCATACGTTTTACAGGGACTTTGCCAAGGATACCCAGTATTTGTCCATGGTATTAAAGAAATCAGATAGGTGGAGGTGGACCACTGAGCATACCAAGGAGTTCAATACCATAAAACAAATCTTTTTGAACCACATTATTTTGTCTTACCCTGATTTTGGTAAAAAGTTTTTGTACAGACACAGTAGCCACTATGGTCTGGGAGTTGTTTTATATCAGCTTGATGAAGATCAAAGACCTCAGGTCTTATACTTTTTAAGTAGACATTTGAGAGGGGCAGAGCTGAACTACTCCATAACAGAGAAAGAAGCCCTAGCAGTGGTATGGGCCTTTCAGAAGCTACGCCAGTTTTTGCTTGGCTCTGAGGTCATTGTTTTGTCAGACAATAGGAGCTTAGAATTTCTAAATAAAAGCTATTTAAATAATGAAAGACTAATCAGGTGGAGCCTATTGCCACAACAGTTTAATTACAGCATTGTCTATGTTGAAGGTATTAAGAATATCCCTGCTGATGTTCTTAGTTATCACCCTGTCTGTCTTGTGCCCCAACATCCTGGTACAGAGAATATCTTGATTAATAATGTTAATGTTGAATTAGACAGATATTTTTAAAAGATTACCATAATTTGGCTGGGATTCAAAAACAAGACCTAAAATTGGGCAGAATCACCACGATCCTGAGTCATCCCATAACCCACCACAGCTCCAAGAAATCTCTCAAGAAAGTTTTTACCCAGTATAAATTCAACCTAGGTATTCTCATGTATAAGGTTAAGGTTAATCATGTTAGCCCTTGGAGGATTGTGATTCCTAAAATCCTCATTAATAAATTGGTAAAATATGCTCATTGCAAATATGGCCATTATGGCACTTCAAAGATTTATCATGTGTTAAAGAATTATTTCTATTGGAATCAGATGTATAGAAGTGTCAGTAATATCATTAAACAATGTACAGTTTGTGCCAAGAATAAGTATCATGCTAGGTCATTTGTTGGTATTTTACAACCCATAATCCTGGATCGGCCTAACCAATTGTTGGCACTTGATTTTTATGGACCACTCCCTGCCTATAACTGACAAAAGTTCATTTTAGTGGCATATGATGTATTTTCTAAACATGTATCTGCATTTGCCGTGCCACGAACTGATGCTAAGGGTGTTATCAGGTGCCTCACCAACCACCAGTTGCCAGCCATGGGTAAACCTGATGTGATTTTGATGGATCATGCCACTGCCTTTGTGACTAAGACCTGGAAAAAATGGGTTCAAACTCAAAACATCAAACATGTTATGAGCTCTATACAAAATCCGCAGTATAACTCCTGCAAACGGATTATGCGTGAGCTTAGCAGACTTTATAGAGTCTACATTCCAGATGATCATAGACAGTGGGTGAATAAACTTCCTGAATTGGCAAATCTCATTAATATCACTTGTAATGAATCCACAGGATTGCCCCCTGTTAGGTTGCATTATGAAAAACAGGAACCCTTGCTGATTAAAATCCCCTTGCCTATTACCCTTAAAAAATAAATAATGATGATGACCTTAATAAGGCTTGAGTCCAACTTAAACTCATGGGTCAAAAAAAAGGGTAAAGCAATCCAAAACCAAACCACATCCATTTAAGATCAATGATCTTGTGCTGGTACGCACCCCTCATGTTAGCAACCCCCAAAGAAACAAATTTATAAGTTTTTACATTTTTATGAAGGCCCATTCCAACTTACCAAGAAAATAGGAGAGAATGCCTTTATGCTTGCTGCTCTTGATAGGAATAAGGGAACCTATAATGCTAGGAGTTTGATCCCTTATACTTCAGCAGAGTAGCTTGGCAAAGATCTCCAAATAAATTACTTTTAAGTTTTCTAATGAAAAATATGATATTTACCAGTAGTTAGAAATTTTTTTTTTTTAATTATTAGTGTGTTTATTATTATTAGTGTATTTTATTAATTAGGATTTTCTTTATTAAATATAGTTAAAACAAAAGTGCTGATGATTTTATCCGAAGGGGGGAAAAGTTGTGCCATTACAATTTAGTCATTAGCTAAATTTATAGTAATGTGCATGTAAGAAAATGTAAAACAAAATCATCATCACATTTTTATATAACAATAAATGAAGCTGTAGGGCATCCAAGTTTAAACCCTACAAGATCCAGTTCCAAAAGCTTTAGATAGAAAGAGAATGGGTCAACAATTAATATTGTTTGTGTGTTGATAGAAAGGTAATACACTATTCAATTTTTAATTTTTCTTTAAAAAGCAAAGTTATAATGCATACGTATAAGCAGTGTATGTGTAAGTTATTTAATTGATTTATATTTCAAATATTAAACACTTTGACTTTCTTTAAAACTAGCCTATGCTTGATCAATTCTAATATCTTATTCTATACTTCTATTTTGCTTTTCTATAATTGTAATTGGGATTTAAAAGTTACAGATTTAATTAAATAATAGGGTTATAATTACTAAGCTAGCAATTATATTATTTAATGTTAGTTTATGAATGATTTGAAATAATGAAGTATGTGTATACATTACATACAGAAATTTACATTTATTAATTATTGAAAGAAAAGGAAGGGTTAAATCTGTCAAATTATTTTTTTTGTACAATTTTATGTTAAAAGAGGAAATCTGTTGAATCAGATATCTATTTTTGTAGCAATTTTGTTTTTGTAAGTGATTGTTTGTCACTTTGGGAGCTTAAGCTGGGTGGTACTCTAATTTTGAAATTGTCTTATCTTAAGATCTAAAGAAGGAAGCTCAAAAATTTGATATGTTACCTAGGTGTAAGAAAAAAAAATGATTAAGTCTATTTTTTTTTTAAAACAAAAGTGTCTGGAAAAAGGATTAAACTTTTCAGTTGAAAAATAATTTAGTTGAAGCTGGGTGCGAACTCTAATTTTGAAATTGTCTTATCTTAAGATCTAAAGAAGGAAGCTCAAAAATTTGAAATGTTACCTAGGTGTAAGGAAAAAAAATGATTAAGTCTATTTTTTTTTAAAACAAAAGTGTCTGGAAAAAGGATTAAACTTTTCAGTTGAAAAATAATTTAGTTGAAAATAAATTAGAGATCTAATTAAAACAAATTTGTCCAAAAATAGCAATTGACGCTATCTCTGATTGGTTAAGTTAACTATAAATTGGATATAAAAAGCTGTCTGGAAAAATTAGTTGAATTATTATTGTGATTATGATTCAGATTATAAGTCTATTAAATTGAATGTTGAAAATATAAGAAATGACTGGCTAGAAAAATTATATGTGTCCCATCTTTGCCTGCCCATCTGGGAAGCTGCACATCATATAGGAAAGAAAAGATGTTTCGTATAAAATAATATTCTACAACTTTCAACTGACCAGAGAAATAAGATGTTTTTAATAGAAGGAAGAAAGCATTCACCTGCATTCGATGAAAGATGAATTAATCTACCAATAAATATTAATCATCAAGTCCAATTAATTGTTCCAACAACTGAGTTTAAATCCGGGAAATTTATAACATGAAAACAACTGCTGTATTTCATTCACTAAAAGAATAATGCTTGACAGGAAGAGAAGAAAAATTGATATAATGATTTCCAAATTATCCACTAAAGCAAATAACCTCAATAGGATCCTCATCATCAAATAATTATATACTTCAAGAAAGTGATTGTTCCAAAGAACACGGAAATTGTTGCTGCCAAGTATAGACAGTATGTGAGACAAATGAACCCTTGGATCGGTAATATGACTTTTATATCTATTTTCTTTATGAAATCAGAGTATTAATAAAAATTTAGTAATAAAGTGACATATTTTGTTTAAAGAACTTTTAAAGACAATTCAGATCGATGGAAACCAAGAATGTCTTAATAATAGCTTTGAACTACATAAATGATTTTGAATGTATCAAAATTTGTTTGTTTATTAATTTTACAGTTATGAAATATTAATGTGTAAAACAATTTTTTTTATGGTATTATGATTTTAGTTTTAACTAATATATTATTATTTTGGGGATAAAACACGCACATACATAGTGATATTTTATATGTGTATAATTGCAAGTGAATGTGAAATAATAGGTGGTGTTAAAATATTAAATTATTTTGTCTTGAGAAAGTATAGATTTCAGCACTTGGAAGGGAGGGGGAGATAATGATTTAAAACTCGTTTCTAAGAACTTGATTTTTTTAATTTCTATTAACATTTTTTTTAACATTCTACTTACATGTTAGATTTATAAAGTATGTGTGCTAATGAGCAGATAATATTTTTTTTTTTTAAATACTTTTCTCATGGAGTGAAAATCATGGTCAATGTGACATCCAACTTAATACAATATACATTTGAAGGGAAAGGGGGAAGAACTTGAAATTAATCTAAGGATTGTTATATAATTAATTATTATTATTATTATTATTATTATTATTATTATTATTATTATTATTATTATTATTATTATTATTATTATTATTATTATTATTATTCATATCAATTTTCATGTTTATCTATAATTTTTTATGTATATGTTAGAAATGCAGTAATAAATATCAGTTTGTTTTATTAAATGATGCATATATATTTCATTAAGTGTAGTCTTTGTTAAGTGTGATCATTCATCATCATCAGTGGTTGAATATCAGTTATTTAAGATATAAGTAAATATGCTAAAATTAAGCTATAATTATGAATTTCTTTATAAAAATTAGTTTTATGTTTAGGCTTAGTCCTAGAGTGGTAGTTGAAACCCTTGTCATTATCATTATTATCATCATCATCAATGATTTAATTAATGAGCTGTTTAAATGTTTAAAGGCCATAAATAAATATTAATTTCATAATATTTAGTGATTTCTTAGTATTATTATAACCACATCCCGTCATCTATTTCATGCAAGGATGAGTGAATTGTCATCCTAAGTTAGTTATACATAATCTGAGCTAGTAAACTTATAAAAATATTGAAACACATTTGTTATGCTAAGATCTAAGAAATGATTTATGTCTATGTCTAATAGACTCTACTTTGGTTTAAAGATGTTTTACTTTTACCTAAATATTAGTGCGTATAGTGATATGGCTCAAAAAGCAAAATCTCCCATTTTTATTAGAAATAAAGTACCAAAAAGGGGATTCAAACCCGGTACATGTGAAATGTTATTAGATAGAACTGTGTCTAGATTCAGATAATCTAGTGGAACCCTGCTAGACCATATTCACTTAGTATTTGTTTAAACATGCACTTAACATCAAACCAAGAAATGAAAGTGGATAAGATCTACTGTCTGTATACCTAAGTTATATTTTATTGAATTACTAGTGTACTCACTTCACATGATTTCATATACCTGAGTTATAATACTTGTTATTAATAATTTGCTTATAATTATTGATAGTGGGATATCTTGAGAAATCTAATGATAGAAATATGTTTCATTTCATCCAATGACTCATAATATGATAGATAACTCAGTCTGATCTTTGGTTTAATAGCCACTACTCATGTTAAATAATTCTTCTCTTTTGATATAAAATCTACAATGCATTTTTCGTTTATTGAGCTAGATATTTATATTGGAAACTTTTTGAAATAAAATAAATATTTATATTTGAATCATTTCTTGATTAAATAATATACTTGATCCAGTTGATTCTCTTCAATAAGTTAAGCTGAATATAATAATATACTGAATATTTTGGATTCATGATTTTTTAATAATATTTGACATTTCATGATCATTTAATCAATATCTTTTGATCTAAACCTTAATTTTGTTTAATCAATATCTTTTGATCTAAACCTTAATTTTGTTACACTGGATCTTTGATCGACCTTTAATTTTGTTACAATATATATATATATATGATCAGTAGATGGAGCTTACCAATCAGCTCCAAACAAGCTTTGTTTACATAAATGCTGAAAGAGATAGAATTCAAAATCTCTATCATTGTCACCCACCTCCAGACCAGCTGGTTTCAAGCTTATTGGCTCATATCAGTGAAGGGCTGGGAGACTAGAAACTAGACCCTTCACTGACATGAGCCAATAAGCTCGAAACCAGTTGGTCTGGAGGTGGGTGACAATGATAGAGATTTTGAATTCTATCTTTCGGCATTTATGTAAACAAAGCTTGTTTGGATCTGATTGGTAAGCTCCATCTAGTGATCATAAAATGCAAGTTTAAAGGCAAGTTACAAAATTTATAACTTGTTTTGATTATCATATATATATATATCTATTTGCCTACATTTTTGTCCATATATCCATTTGTCCACTCATGTATTTATATATCTATTTTTAATCTACTTATTTGTATTCTTATTTATCTATCGTCTCTCTACCTTTATATATATATATATATATGCACATATATGAAATTACATATAATATTTGAAGCAAAAGTCATTCAATAGTGTACAGTTTTGAAGTGAAATAATTTATAAAACAAGCAAAAATAAAAAGTAGACATTGTTTAAAAAATTAATGAAATCAGACAAAGCAAAATATGTTAGTGCTATATACAAAATTTCGTAAATTAAAAAAGTAAGTAAAACACATTTAATCAAATCTGAGGCATATATTACGTCCTAATCAGCTGTCCAATGGTTATTTACTGGGTGCTTATTGTTTTGTCTAAATAAATAATTGAATAGTTAGTTTCTCAGAAGTTAATAAAAAGATTGAAAACAGGAAGTGATAGAATTGATACCATGACCCATGGAACTTGAACTTCCGAGTCTGTGTTTCAGATACGGCATTAAACCATGCAGATTCCTGCCAGGGGTAAAGGTAAATGGCCTTATTAATGATTTAGAAAGAAGAAATTTAAAATCCTGTGGAACTCTTACCAAAAAGAGGGCAGACTAGTGATGAACAAAAATAAGTTGTACAAATCAAATACTTTCAAATAATTTATAAATGTATGAAGTTCACAGTTTAGCTTGATATCAAGGCTAACGCAAACAACAAGAATTATTCATAGCAGCTAATTATATATATATATATAAGCAACTATGAACAAGAAATTGTTGTGGATTGCATAAATAGTTCATATGTAACCTGGTAAAGTATAAGCCTTAATTTATTGGGTCATTATGATTTTCTTACTGTTGATGTTGGTTAGATAAGTCCTCTTTCACATTCACTACTATATACTCGTAGATGATCTTTTATTCAATTAACCTATTTTCAATAAATTAAATATTTCATAACAGCTTAAATGATTGATTCTCCTATCATTGACAGACTTGATTTTTATTTTCATTTTATCTATTCATATTATATGAAAAGAATATGTAAGATTGATACTTGCATATTAATCCAATGGTAAGATATTACCTACTTATTAGTCCAGAAATAATCAGGGAGCTGGGAGTATTTGACAAACTTAATGATCCATTAAAAATTTATTTGAAAAAATGGCGACCTATAACTTTATTTACTGAAAATGATTCAAACTTCTATAAACATGTTAAGTTTTTTTTTTATGGAAGTAATACATTTTTCTTCTTCTTTTTTTCCTTATGCATTGATTTCTATATTTACATACAGTACCCTTTCCAACTTTCTTAAACACTTCAACAGTATAATTTTTTTATATCAAAACTTTATTCTTACAGTTTCAACTGTCCTGCAGTCATCATCAGAGCTACAATATCCAAATATGTAATTATATAATTAATACATTTTATACACATATTTATATACCTAATTAAATACACAATTTTAAAACATACATCTTATAAATATGTGTATAAAATGTATTAATTGTATATATATATATATGCATATTCTATCTCTGATAATGATTGAAGGACAGTCAAAACTGTAATAATAAAATTTTGAAATAAAAAATAGTATTGTTGAAGTGTTTAAGAAAGTTGGAAATAGTATGGTATTTTTTTGTGATAAATTACCCTTCACGATCTAAACTTATAAAAAAATTTTATTTTGAACAAAGGCCACATAACTTTATTTAATGGAAATGAAACAAACATGCATTTGTGAAAAATGATCTTTCAATAAGTAAACTTTTAACAATCTATATTTATTACAAGTGATAACTGAACAATTATATATATATATTATTAACCAACAATTCTGTTCATTTACAAAATGTTGTTATTTAGCATCTCTGTGACGGACTGAAGTTTTTTTAACCTCAAACCATGTGCCATTACAAATGGTTACTCTCTTTCGACAATCTTGAAGAAAACAGTACTACTGTTTGTTTCAACTGTGAACATAAAGCGTGATATTAGGGCCATTTGCACTGCCTTTTGTGAGAATAAGATCCCATAGATTTTAAAATAATGGAATGCAGCTTCTCAGAAATGGGCAGTTACCAAATTTTAAGCATTTAATTGGGGGGGGGGGGTCCTATGCACATTTACTTTTGCAAGAATTAAAGATGAACAGTAAATCATATGTACAAATGACTTTCTGTCAGATCACTGATTACTCATACTAGCGTTCTTTCATGACATCACAATATAGTTTAAATTGTAAATTAGAAGCAAATCCATTATATACACACTAGTTTGTGCGACTTTCATCGCCGCCAAACTAATACATAAGTACTACAAGATTTAATATTAATCTAAAAATATTTTAATATGTTTTTCTCGATGAATGTTGGCATGACTTTAACATATTAAAGCAAGGATTAATTATGCCACATGAATATAGTAAAGCATTTTTATCCTTAAACCCAGATGCATTGCAACGATTAACATTTTTTCTAGCATTAAACCCATGTACATTGGAACATAGTTACTCACATTTTGTCTATAAATCCAGGTACATTATAAGATATTTAACCATTTTTTATCTTTAAATCCAGATTCATTGTAACATAATAACTTCACCCCCACCCCAATTCTTTAATCCTGATGCAATGGGATATAATCATTTTTTATTCTTAAACCCAGATGCAATGTAACATTTTTTCTATCTTTAAATCCAGATACACTTAAACAGATCTAATCATTTTTTAAACTTAATTTCAGAAGGTTGATTATTTTTACAAAAAATAAATGTAAGAGAAAAAAAAAGTTTTTAAACAAAAAGCGCAACTAAGGTTCACCTTCTTTAAAAGATATTCATGTGTGTTTTATGTCAAATCACTTTGTGGTTGTCATAAACGTTTATGCTGCTTCTTTTGTTTTCTTCTTAACTGTATTTGAAGCTGCTTCCTGTTTGTGCCCTTAGAACTTATATCAATGTTTATGCGCATGCTCTATTATACTTCGATTATTTACACAAATACAATTTTTTTTTTTTTTTAAAACAAATGGGTTCATTGCATAAAAGTTACATTCTGTGTTAAGACCTGTAGAGGTCCCTACTATCGCATTTTATACGCATGTACTTGAGGCTACAGCTTTAATGAATATTATTATGTGGGTGTAGAAATTTTTATTTTGTCTACACCCTTTTTTAGAACGTTTCCACTATTGTTTTTTTATATCACCAATTTAATATTTATCAATTTGTAGACGCTTAATATGTTTGTAGTTTTATACTCAAGCGAATGCTTTTTCTCTACATTTAATCTACGTTAGTACTTGTTGAAAGATTCATTTGTCTCGTGAAAAGCAGTTTAAAATGTTTGTCAAACAGAAGTCGCAGACATTTATTGTATTAAGTTTCAGAAGTAAACATTAAACATAAGCTACAAAGATTAGTGGTATTTTAATTAACTTAAAGCAAACTGATGAATTTTTGAAAATTAAAAAGAGTATTAATACTACTTAATATCAATATTTTTAATCGCACTAAATGACTTTTATAGCTGATCAAATATGTAATGTTTAGGAATATAAATATTTCAAGGACCAATCACTCAATCAAGTTCAAATAATTACTAGGACAAATTATAAGCAGATTCTAAAGAACCATTTCTAAATAAATTTCAAATATATTTACCCTTTCATATATCCGTGTCAATCTTTATTGACATTGATATACAGACCGTAAACATGTACGAAAGAGTAAAAATATTTGATAGTTTATTTAAAAATCGTTCTTTAGAATCCACCCGTAATTTGTCCTAGTACATACTTGGACTAATTGGTTGGTGTGAATATTTATATTGCTTAATATTCGGGAGGGGGGGGGTATTGAAAGTGTTAAATATAACCATTAATCTATTTTGCTTAACATTTCCAGCAAGAATTTATCTTAGACTTTTTATAAAAGAATTAGGAAACAAATATGTCATAAGATTCTTCTAACTTCAATTTAAAGTATAGATAAGGAAATTCTCAAATAGTTTAATACTTAGGAATTCACTGACAGGTGAAGCTTGATTCATAGATCTTGACCTCCATTGTGTTGTTGCGCTGAACTCTAGGTAGACTTATAGCAATAATCCATTCTACAACTTTAAATTACAAACCACTATCTAAGCATGTAAGTAATCCATGAACACCAGAAAGTTGGATTAATAAAATGTCCAGGCAAGTTTCTGGACATTAACCCTAATCAAAAAGAAACATTAGATTGTACTTATTTACTTAGTACCCTCTTTACATCTTTTATGTTATTTAAACTAATGTTTTGTAAATTTCAAGTTTGCTAGATTTGAACCCAACCATAATTGCTTATGCAGCTATGTCAGTCTGACACTAGCTGAAACATCATATACCAATGAATTTAATTGGATAATTATTGCTTACACTTCTGACCCTTTGGAAAAAGAGTAGTATATACTGAACAAAGCAATCATTTGCGCAAACAGAAACAATTTACTCTCTCACTCTACTCTAGATTCAGCTTAAGTAATCAATTCATTTAAACCAATACCTGTGACAAATTTTTAGATATTAATCCATGTCAAAGAAGTATATTGTTCACAAACAATATGTCACCCATAAAATAACATCACTTGGATGAGAAATTATTTGAGAGTATAAGTTAGAAAAAAATGTGTCATCATGGAGCTATTTTAATCTAGTATTCTACAAGTACCATGGGTGAACTTGAGCAGTGATACATAATTCTTTGATTTGTACAAAATTATTTCAAACTGTTTAATTATATTATTTATTTCTTTTTAAAAATATTAGGAAACATTAATGAAAATTTTTAAATAAACTTTTTCTCTGGGGCAATATAATAGATAGATTTTAAACTGTATACTTATAGGGATTTAGTCATTATTTATTTATTTAATTGTTTTTTTTTTGTTACTTTACTTATTTTTGGATATAAATTCATTGTTTTATTTACTTAATGGTTCTCATTTCAATTCATTCATTTATTCATCCTTAAATGTTTCTTATTTTATCGATTAAAATTGGCAGTCAACTATTATTATTTTTCAAATATAAAAATTATTATTTAGTCTTAAGGTCTATATTTCTGATATTTTAGCATGTAAACATATAAATCACAATATAACAATACAACTATTGTATAAAACAGAAAAACATTAAAATATCATAAAACTCTATTGTCAAGCGTTTTCAAATCATTTGAGTTCTTATGGAGGCTGTATAAAAAGTGTTATACTCTACCAGGCGATAAACTCGAACATTTCATTAGATGGGCCAGGAACAACTAATCGGAAAACTAGTTGACTTTGCATTAATAACACCAGAAGAATATTTCATAACTTGTGATTCCTTAATCTTACGTTTTTTATCATGTGCTTCATACTGTTTATTGAGCTTTCTATATTCATCAAATATTATTGGGCATGTATGTTGACCACAAGAGTTTAGTGTATAAATGTATGAAGCACATGATAAAAAAACGTAAGATCAAGGAATCATATGCTTTAAAAATTATATTTGTGCTATTAATGTAAAGTTAACCAGTTTTCCGATTAGTTGTTCTTTGGCCGATATAATAAAATGTTTGAGTTCATCCCTTAGTAGAATATAACGATTTTTATACGGCTTTGATAAGAATTCAAACTAGTTGAAAACGCTTGGCAATAGTTTTTTATATTATTTTGATGTTTCTCTGTTTTATACACTAGTGGTATTATCATATTGTGATTTATATTTTACAATAGTAGAAATATCGGATTTATTATCATGGAAAAGTACATAAAAACAATTATATTTCCTGATTATCTCTTTAAACTCTTGTTTAGCTAGAATTCGTTTGACTGTGTTCGAATAATAATTATTTCTATCTAAAGATAGCTTATATTATGTATGTCAGTGTTAACATAAAATTCATTAGCATTCTGCTTTAGTAAAAGAAAGAAATGCTTTTAACTTTTGTAGTTAATATTTCATTTGATCATTCTTAGCTTATAAACTGCTCAGATTTTATCTTTATTTTAAAAAAAAAATGGATTTAATAATACTATAATAAAACAATATATACTATCAACATCAGTTTACTCTCCCACTCTACAACATATACTTGAGTAAAATATTAACTAACAACAAAAACATATTTTCTTGTTAAAGATTTTTTTTTTAAAAAGGTAATATTACATAGATGCTTAAAAATATTAATTAACATCATGTATTTATAAGACAGAATAACATATTTAGACAGTTTAGCAAATGTTCAAAATGTAAAATATTTCAACAGTATTATAAAAGGCATTTTTATTAAGCAAGTACTTATTAGAAAAAATATAAATGTAAGAATAAGAAAAATGTAGACCCCTCAGTTAAAGAAGTAAAATGTCTAAATGTGCTGAAGCTCAGGCAATGATGAAACTAAGTACATACCAACCCTCCCAAGGATAACAGATCATGGCTTCTTCTTCCACACATCCATTCCCTCTTAAAAACTATTAAAATCTTCTCTCATTCTTTCAAGCTAAGTTTTCATACCTTATCCCTTTCAACCAATAGATTAATTAACAATTCAAAAGACCACCTACTCTATTATCAGATCCCTCACACAGTATGTAAGATCTCATGCCTCCAAACTGGCTGCAGTCCCATATATTATGGTTAATCTCACACATCTCTCACCACACATGTCTCCCAGCACTGTTATTAATACAAAAAAGCTCTGAGTAAATCCAAATATAATTCCATCTTTTTGGAACACCAAAGGTCTACCAACCATATATTTGAACTGTATTCTGCTTCTATCACATGCATAGAACACCATGACTCTAAACTTAAAATCAAAACAGCATGGCTTATGGTTAAAAAACCTATGCTATAAACCAGAAGGAAGCATGCTTTTCTCTCTCCAAAAAGTGGACTCTCTAATCCATTTTGCATATATTTAAATATTTGTCATATACATTTTTTTATCTTGCTCACACAACCCACTTGCTATGATTATAACAAGATAAAACTTCTCAAAAGTGCTCAGTCAATTTATAATACAATTGGTACTTAACTTTGCCATTGTCTGTGTGTTAGTGAATTTAGACAAAAATGTAAATGACTTATTTATCAGGTTTAAGTTATAGGTATATTTATGAGACTATTTTTTGAGACTTGATGACGTCTTCATTTTCCAGTAATCCACTATTGTTAGACTGGCTAGGGATGATTTCATAAATGAATCCTCAGTCTATGATCATACAATGATAGCAAACTAAGAGTAGGAGAATATTAGCTGGTCAGAGCTCCATTTTCAACAGCTGAGCGCTACTTTTGAAGGTTTCCATAGCATTAGTCACACAGATATTAGCCTTCTCAGGGTTTGAAATGAGCCACTCTGGTTATTTCAGTTTTCAGCCCTGATGGTAACTCCAGATTTTAAAGACCCCAAGGCTGTTAAATTCCTTATGGCAACCAAATGAAATGCTGATGAGTGAATAATTCAATCCATGACATACTGGATGCATTAACCAAAACTAAATTAAATGCAACTTACCCAGCTATATATATATATACCACTCGAATTAGTCACCACTGTTTTTCAATAAGCATCTTTTTTCTAATTAATTAACTTTTTTAAACTTTCAGATATTCCTTCTGCATGGCACAATTGTTCATACCCAAACACCTGGCAGTTTTTGTTGCAATGCAACACGGTCCGTTCTTAAATTTTTATTACAAATGAATTTTTAAATTTTTTTATTACAAACGACTTTTTAAACTTTAACAAATAAAGATAAAATATATAAATATTTATAGTGTGCACTGAAGCTTTATAAAATGTGACTGCTACCAAAAATGCATACTTTACATCTAGAATTTCTTTCAAATGAATTATTTTACTCTTTATTTTCTGGTTATACTTTTAATCAATTGCAGGGGAGGGGGAATAAAAATCTAACAAACATAATTAATTTTATTTATAAACACAGCTTTGTTCCAACACACTTTATATATGTATATAAAATTCGTACCATTGATTGGTATAATGTTAATGTTAAAAAGAGGTTGCCTTAAACAGTTTAAAAATGTTGATTTTTATTGATATTCGTTATTGTCTAAGTGATGACTGGTTTTTAATTATATATATTGTAACGGGATATATATATATGCGTTACATTTAAATTCTAATGCTTAATGTTTTTATAAATATCTAATACTGAATTAAAATCGCAAACGTTCAAAATGCACAAATAACGAATTATTAATTTATTAATATGTTTGATTTAAATATTAAATTAAAGCTTTAAAAAAATTATAGAATCGAAACAAAGATTCTAATCTTTAAATAAAGTATAAAATAAAAACCTTTTTAATAATAGCGAAGATTTTTTTTAATTTTTAAATATAAAAATTACAAACAGATCCTTTCGGAAAAATGACCATTAAAAAAAAAATGATTACGAAATAGATAAGAGTTCCCGCCCAGAGATAGAGACACAGACCTCGGTGGAAAACCCAAAATCTACTTGGCCACAAACTGAATTAACCAATAAAATACAGACATGAAATATGTTTGATGAATCCTGCATTCCAGAGATAAGGTACCTGAGGACTATAAAAAGAAATCCAAAACAATAATTAGTTTGTTACAGAGAGAATTAGAATTTTGAATTCATTTCATTGTTGCTGAAAAGTTAAAATAAATATTATCGCTGTTTCCAAAAAAATGTAATCTGTTTAATCGTGCTTCCTTCGGTGCGGCCGGCCGAAGGCAGCTTTCATCTCCACGGATCCTAGGATCGAACCACTGGTGCTGTATGCAGAAATCTTCAGAAAACATCGTAAATGCGTCTTCATAAATCGTCATCGCTCACAAGAAATGGATCTTGTATAAATTCAGATCTACATCGCGAAGGAACGAGCCAGGAGAAAGAAAGGAAAGTATATATTTTAAACAAAAAACATTATAAACTCTTAATTTAAAATCTCCGAACTTTAGTTTCCTTTAAAGATGAATTATAGACTTTCTCTTTTTTTTGATCAAATCTAAACTATAAACTTTAAAAATTTGAAGTCTTATCTAAAATTGAAACGTAATCTTTTTAAAATATGTTATATGTTTTCATTTATACTAAGTGTAAGATCTGTTTGTAATGGGGCGGGGGTTTGCTATTGCAGACGAATTTAAAGATGAAAATGCTTATCGTTGTTTGTGCATTATTAAATTTTAAAAATATGTCAAAAATATTATTTGTGTAAACAAGAAAAAAAAGTTGAATGCAATATAATTTTAAAATAGGTTAAATACTGTAAACTAATTTTTTTTTTTTTTAATTAAATTAATAAAATGATTTAAATGTTAGTTGAGTACAGATGGCTGCTAGACTAGTTTAAATATATGTTAGTTTAAAGGGGTTTTGATTTCGGACTACTTGTTTCGTAGTTGTGTCAGTGCTGGTGGAGGGATATATAGACGTTTATATCAATGTAATGTGAAGTGTGTTAGCACCTAGGGCGATGAGTCCAACTGAATGCATGACCCCAAAGAGAGGTAGTCATATTGTTGAAATGGACTCAGACATATTTCCTGCACCATTGACCGGTTCCAGTTCTATGGATTGAGAAGATAAGTCGGCAAGATAAGACCGCTCTCTCATCCATACGCAGCGTTTTTCTCTTATTATTACATACATGATTCCTTCGCCAGATAGAAGCACATTCCTATACTGGTTGAAGCTCATGTTTTCTCCAATAATATCACACTGTTCAGATGCACATTCCTGTCAGTGTGATTCTATGCTAACATGTTCATATTGCATTGGTTGCTAATATATATATGGAAGCGAGCATTGGTGTGGCTGCGGACTTTTAGCCTTGGAATCAAATGTTTGAAAGTCTTTTAGGTGCATGGTCTGGGTAGCTCATTTATACTCAACATTCTAAAATTTAAAGTTAAAAACAAATAAAATAATAATGAAACAGAATAAAACATAAATTTCTTCTTGTGTTATAAAAATTATTTTTTTAAAAGTTTGTGTTGTCATTTACTTTAAAATCTGTTCGTGTTATTTATACTGACAGTGATCTAGTGATTATTTTTATTATTATTTATTAAAAGAAATATATTTAATGAATGTTTTAAACCTCTGTTACTTCATGACCTAGTGACTAGGTCTGGCGGTCGTGATCTTATCAGCGCATATCTGTCTACATTATAAATTTTCTAGGTTCAAATGGCCTAGTGGCGCCCTCATATGGCAGATATGGTAAGACTGGTATATCACCTAATTCCTGACTGTTATAATATATATGTAAATATCTTTTAATATTTTTCATTATGAGATGGATATTGGTCATATAATTTTCCCTGATAATATATTACAATTGAAGACACTAAATAAAGATAAAGAATGAATATATCATTGTGAATTCAAAATATAAAATAAATTAGATATAGTTCTATCAAAATTAAAAACAAATCCTGTATATTATTATTTAAACAACACTATTTATAGTAAAATGATTATTAGGCCTTATATTTGGAAATTGACATGAAAATGTTAAAAGTACTCTTAGTTAAATGTTAAGAATTTAAAAGAGAAACAGTGAATTTTTTTAGTAAAAAAGTTTACTGCACTATAGATAAAGTTTTGAAAATAACATGAAAATGTCAAAAAGCTATTGATTAAACATTAAAAGTCTGCAAGAAGGAACAACAATTCTTTATCAAAGGAAATCAATGCATTCCTGCAGATATAAATATTTTCAAAATTTGCTAATCTTTTCAGTCTATATTATATATATACTGTACCAATATCTTATCTATACATATAATAATTTTTGTCTAAAATTATTGAAATAAAAAATTCTCATAAAACAACATAAAGTTTTAATTTGATAATAAATAGTTAAAAGTTTAATAAGGGAAAGTTTAATATAAAAGTTTAGAGTTTTTAAAAAAAATAAAGAAAGAAGAAAATACTGTTAGTCCAGAGGAAAATTAAACCCTGCATCATTCATAAAGTTTTATGAATTAATTTAAAAGTAAAAAGTAGTTCGGGGGGAGAGAATTTGGCTTAGAACAAACTAATAACTATAGCGGTTTAAATGAACCCTTTACATAAAATTAAAAATATCTCTTTCCATTTAAATTGTTAAAGAAAGAAAAAAAGGAAAGTAATTTTAAAAACTAAATAATGAATTGATTTTAAATATATATGTACACTAATAGCGATTGTAAACATAACGATTGATAAAATAAATGTGTGCGTATTAAAAATATTAAAAATAAAAATAAATGAAAGTGTGTAATTGGAATGTCTCTCAAAGATTTAAATACTGTATATGCTCATGACATAAACACAGAATTTGCAATGACTATGAATTAAAAATCCACAAAACAACAAATTTGCAATGGCTACCAAATGAAAACATGTAATCAAAAGCTTATCTAAGGAATGCATTCAAAAACAGTGGAGGAATTTTAACAACAGATATAGCTGGCAGACACCAAAATGACAACAGGTCATCATATAAATAGTCTGGATTTTCTTCAATCAATTCAGTTGAGATCAGATCAGTGCAGTCAAGTTCAATCTATCAGATGAAAATCAGTGAATCAGTTTACAATCATGCATTGTTAATAACCATCGGAAACATACGACTTTACTCCAGCCTGAATCCGATGAAACAGCCAACCTGCGCGGGGAAAAGTAATGCCTGCCTAACAACATTGAAAATCTGTTTTCAATATCTAACTGTCTTAAAGAATAATGCCACAGAATACTAAGCATTAAACCTACAGAAAAATCTTGAACCCAATCGGTTGGAAAGATTTTCACATGAAGCACCAACCAGCAAGAAGTATCCATGTTCTTAAATCCTAGGTAACAATATTTTTTTATTTCCATTTATAATTAATGTAGCCATTGCAATCCTTAAGCTTCCAGAGTCAATTAATAATGAACTTTATAGCATGCATAAAGAACTATTGATGTGCATGTTTTAAAATGTCATATATATTAATGCTTTATGATATCTTATATTAATTTTATGTATTTATTTAATGCTTCATGTTATCTATATTTCATTGTATGAATTAGGAATGTGTGTGGTCATTATATGTAATTATCATTGTCTAATTTAATTAAGTTTTATAAAAGTAGTTTAAACTTTGCAATAATAAATATTCAGTTAAATAAATTATCTTTAAGCTTAATTTTGTGGTCAATTCTTTTACCACTAATTGAAGCAACAATTTGTTATTGTATTATTTTTAATTGAGCTAGTCATGGGATATTTTAAGCCCTGGATTATGGGCCTATGGTCCAAACACATTAGTTCTCATAGCTAGATGGCACCTGAGGTTTACCTCAAAACAAATAAAGTATTTGGATAGTGGGGTTTGAATCTAGCAGTCAAGGTGGGCCACAGTCTGGAAATGTGATTGTGTTATGCATTGCATAGCTTTGTCTGATCATGGGCATCATTGATAGCTCTGCTATCGATGGTATTCTCCCCTCTGCTCAAGAGCTGGTTCGTTCATGTAATATTTATAATATAAAATTATGATAAATAAGGTTTAAACCCAGTTACACCTAGCAAATAGGGTACTCCGGATCATCTTCTGAACCCACCCAGTACAATACATAATATGGAGTTTAATGTTTATTTTATATGTACATAATTATTGGAAACATAAATATGTATTGATTGTAAATATGTTTTTAGATGAGTGATGTATATGATTTTATTTTTCATATATATATATGAGTACAAGTTGTTCAAAAAGTAATTTATACAATGTTCTATTATTTTCTATTATTTTAGTTTGTAAAACTATTTTTAACTGTTTATGGCTGGAAATTTTTATTAGATTTTGAAATGGAATCCCTATTTATTACATTTTTTTTAAGTAATTTAATTAAAAAATAAACTAGCTTAATTTATTTAAAATCCACTCTTATTTGAAAGACCCTATTGTTTGGTCACATTTGTTGTTTTATATTGGATTGTAATATTGTCAAGCCCCAATGTTTCCAATGTAGCATTCACAGACATTTACCATAAACTGTTCCAATGTGAAATGTAAAGATTGTAACATGATTAGTACACCCAGATACGAATGCTCTCTAAGTAAACTGCAAATTGATACAGATATTATTGCTATAACTTTGGAAAAAGAAAATATTCCAGATATAATCACAGTTCAACATCATAAGGAAAATAATAACCTCCAAAAAAACAAAATGAAGATTATGCTACAAGTAATAATAATCTTAAAAAAAAAATGATTATGCTATATGTAACTCAGCGATGTCCATTATCATAAACAAAACATTAACAGAGGTAAATGACAGCTTAACAACATATATGCCAAAAATAATAACACTTACAAATAGTGAATCTGGTAATGAAAAGGTGGTCATCCACTCAGTAAAAAACTGAAACCAAAGAAACAGAATGGGATTGGAAAAAACAATGAAAATGATACTTTTTCAATAATATATATCTTACTTATTTTAAAATGGAAATAAATTCTAGTTGAGTCATTGTAAAAGAATGAAAATATTTTTTAAAATTCAAAATTATTATTATTAAAATTTCACAAAAAAAATTTCCATTGTCATTCATGAAAGTAATTCTTATTAAACTTTTCATAATTCAAAATCCCTATTGACTGAGTGAATTAATATTCTAAACTTTTGATTGGTCAATTACAGAATAAGCAGTAAAAATATATTGTCTTTTAAAATTACACTTGTTTTAGTTTAGTTCCTAAAAAGCAAATTAATATTTTGTCAGATTATTAAAGTAAACAAAAGTTTTTTCAAAAATAAATTTTTATTTATAGTTGATAAAAATAATCTATAGTGGATGACATAAAATGTACATTTTATAACCTATTACAAAATTCAGCCTATATCATTGATTTATTTCTCAATTTACTTTCTTGTAAAAGTAAATAATTTTTACTAAAATCTGAACTGTTCTTCTAAAATAATTATATTTTCATATGAAAATAATAAAAAATATGTAAAAGAAAATACTCTAAAACACATTTTTATTTTGAAAATCGAAACAACGAACTTTGACCTGTCAAAATGGTTGACAAACACTTTTTTTATAGAAAATGAAAAACAACCAATCAGTGCCTTGGAGCACAGGTCTTATCTCATTGTTATAACTTTAAATCAAAATATTGATTTTTAGTTGTAATATAATTTTAAAGGAGGCAGCAATGCATAGTATCTTTTCTTGATAAAGAAAGTGCAAAACCAGCAAGATAACATAAAAATTAGCAATTTGAGAGCAAGTTAAAGCTGATGACATTTATCTTCAGACTGATGTCATCTATGATTGGAGAAAATGGGAAAAAAGTTAATTAGGAAAACATTTTCCACACATTTTTGTTGTAAAATAAATATTTTATAATTATATTGCATAAATAAGCTTAAATATGCAAACAAAGTACTGAAAATTACAATTTTTCTTTCAAACATATTAAAACAATAAAGCACATTCTAAAATGTCTGGGGAAAATTAATCTATCATCAGTTATGCTGTCAGCTTCGTTTCTGACACAACTAATCAAGGGATTGTCAGCTCACTTTGAGCTTCAAATTTACATAATATTTATTGAGATCTGTTTGATACTGACATCTTCAGAATTTTTTAAACTTATAATTTTAGGTATAATTTCTATGCAAAAATATATACAGGTAAACCAACATTATAAAAAACTTGACAAATGGTGAATGATAGCAGAAGTGATAGCAATATGAAAATAATGCCCCAAATCAGATATTTTGTAGCTACTTCAGTTCAAGAAATTAAAGAAAATAAGAATATTTTTGATGTTATAATGTGTATATTATTAGGGAATCAAATTTCAAAAGAAAAATGAACACAAATTTAAAGATATCAAGTTGTATATAAACTGGAGTGATGATAAAAATAACATGGTAGGTGCCTAATACTATTTTTCTAAAACAATCAAAACAATCTATCATATAACTAAAATCACTAACATATATAAATGAAGATTTGTATAGATATAAAAGCAAATTAACTTGTGTACAGAATTTTAGATTGCTAGAACTTTTGTGTCACTAATTTTAATAGTTTAAAATAAAAAAATAGCTGAATAAGAATATATGAAAGCCATTTGTTAGGAAAAAAATCTTGGAATTTTATTAGCATGGCTATTTAGTGTTCATTAATTATTTATGTTTACATAAATTACTGAAAGAGAATAATATAGTTGTTTATAGAAATGATGTGATGTGATGCATTGTGACTTCTTTTTTAGAGTCAGGAATCTCCCAGCATGCTCAGAGAAACCTCTTAGCCACTTTACCTTCCCTTTCCATTCCCCACCTAAGATTTTCCTGTATTCTTGTCTACCATGCTCGATCCCATTGCCACAACATAATATTTGTCAACTTCATGGCCTTTATATCTAAATTCCCTTTATCTTTTCCCCAAACCCAGCATAAAAACCACCAACTGACTGTCTATATAATAACTTTGTACTTCATTATTGGTCTCTCTTCTGCTTGCAGGCATTTACATTAAATTGACAGATGCCTAATATTTTCTATGGCTTTCTTACACAATTTTCAGACCAAATCACTCACATTTCCCCATTTATGTGTATATTCCCTTATTACTAATGATCCTGTTTGAGCCTTAAACAGTAAATTACTTTCCTTACTATTATCATAATTTAACTTGCACATAATATTCTGTTTACTTTTATATATATATATATATATTGTACCGGATGGTTCCGCAGATGAACTTACTTACATGTATATAATGTTTTGGCTGGTTTTAAACTTCTCCATAATACATTTATAATCTTATTCAATTATAAATGTTATGTGAATGAACCGGCATGATCGAGCAAAATGGGAAATATTATTGATAGCTTTAACTATCAATAATGGCCCACCTCGGCTGATAGATTCAAACCCCTACTATCCAAACACTTTATTTGTTTCGGAGTAAACTCCGGGTGCCAGCTAGTCTCAGACTAACGTATTTGTTCAGTAGGCTCATAATCCAGTGCTCAAAACAATCCCAAAAACTAGCCCAGTCTAATTTTAATAAATAATAAAATATAGAAAAAGAATTGGTAAAAAGAGATTAATAAAAACAAATTGATAAAAAGAATTTGATAAAAAGAATTGACCAACAAATAAAGTTTAAGTTTTAAAGACCATTTATTTTAATTAACATTTACTAATTTTAAACATTTTCTAAATCTAATATAACACACACATATTTTAATTTAACACACTATAATATATTTGATGAGAAAGCATAAATAATCTTTGACATTTATAAATCATATAGCATTCACAAACACGCATATCAATAGTTCATTTTATGCATGCTTATAGAGTTTATATAATTAGAATCTTGAATTTTTACAATGGCAATGGCTACTATAGAAATAAGAATATGAAATATTGTTACCTAGAATTTTGAATGTGGACGTAGAACTTCATTTTCTTTGATTACAGCTTTAGTTGAGAATATTTCCAGCCGGCTGGGTCCGTTTTCTTGAGGAGTTTTATTATTCTTAATGATTATTATTTCTGGAGACAGTTGAACATTGATGGAGGATTTCTGAGCTGTTATGCAGACATTATTTCATGGGCAGGTTTTGATAATCTTGTTGGACTAAAAGGCTGAAGTAAGAGCTTATATTCCCAAAAGCTGCTCAGCACTGCATTTCTGTTTCTGGATACATAATATATGTTGCACTGTTATCTGAACTGAAACAAGACTGACACTAGACAAAACTGAAACTGAAAACTGAACATCCGATAAAAATCTGGCTATTTATATGTGCGAAGTGTTTTTGTTTTAATATCCTCTGCAATATGTGTTGTCGAAATTCTTTTAGTAACTAATCCTTTGACGTGTTTTTGCAGATTGTTTAATTAGTAGTAGCCATCACAAACATGTTGTTTTTTATACTTTTAATTAGTAGCCCATCGCCGTGTTTTTTAAATGATAATCTTCTGTATTTATTTATTTCATTTTAACATTTATTACACATACATTTTTATTTATTTACAATCGCACATATATAACTAGTTTGAAGATTACTTTTTCTTTAATTCGAATGAAAAGAGATTTGTATTTTTTTTTTAAACTTTAAATTATATTTCGACTCATAATAATAAACTCTACTTCTTTTTATAAAACTTTTAGTTTATCTTTTTCAACTAAGACTCCCTTTCCCCCCTTTTAATCAATTATTTTCTAACTTTTATTTCAAACTCTTTTACGAAAATAAACTGTAATAAACTCTTAAACTTTTAAATACGTTTTCTTTTACGAAAGATTATTTTAATAATTTTTTTTAGATAAATTATCATGTGCTAATTTCAATATTGGTACATTGCACCCCCCCTTCATTTGAGAGTAAAATGTGTCATTTTTGACCATTTTATCTCTGACAACTTTAATTTTTAATTCTAAATATTATTATTTTTCTAAGTTTGCTTTTTAATATCTTTCACTTTATATACTAAGGGCAATCTTCAATTATGCTTTACTTCTTTCTATGCTGAAGACATTGCTTACAATGTTCGGAGTCCTGGATAGTGACCATTAGACAAACTAATTTTGTGGCACAGGGATCTTTTGGAAATGAGGCGGACGCAGATTTGCTGACTGATACCAACTTACACGTATATAAAATTGAAGCTTCATTTGCTGGGTTTCTACTGGACTTGGAAAAAGAAAGGGGCACTGCATATGGCAGAAATTATCAACTGTCCATTTCTGATTTACGCTTTGGAAAACGAGGTACAACATATAGGGATTCTCCCCTGAAGAAGTGACTTGTGGCTCGTGCTGGATTTGCCCAGTGCACATTTTAAAAGAGGAATGATTCCTGCCAATCCATTATGGGTACTAAGATTTATCCAGTCAACAGCTTTAAACTTAACCTTATCTAAAACTTATTTCAATACTACCCTCATTCCCTTTAGATTCAAACCCTTATACAGTCTTAATACAACTTAGATTGACTTTCATTTATAGTATTTTAACCTTTCAATATTATTTTTAAACTATCACAGACATCAGTTTACATATTTATTTATATTACGATATTATTTTTTTAAACCATTACTCAACTTTTTTTATCTTGTGCGTGTATTCAGAAAAACTATCTTACTTTATTATGATTCATTCATTATTATTTTACTAGAGATTTTTTTTATCTTGATTATTTTAAACAATTTATTTACATCCTTTTCTTAACCGTGCGTGTATTCAGAAAAAAAAACTTTTACTTTCTTACGATTCATTATTATGCAAATATCTATTTGACTAACTTGATTTTATTCTAGAAATTCCGTTATCTTTTTCATTTATAAAATTCTACAAACATTACTTTTAAAACATTAACTTGAGTCATTTATTTACTTGATTTTATTGATTTTTTTATTTATTAATCTGTGCATGGAGAGGGAGAAGAAAAAAAATCTTTTATTCTACGAGGCCTCCGTTATTATTATTACTTTCAAACATTTAATTTATTATTATTCAGTTACCTTTAAACTTCTATATAAAACTTTCATTTATTTCCTTTACTATTCCACCCGATTACTAACTTTTAAACTATGTCAGGCAGTTCCTTCTTTCTTTCTACTAACTCACTAACATAAATTATACTCCATATTCTCACATCTATCCTTCGATTAAAATTTATTTTATCTCTTTCCCGTTCTGTTCTCTTTTCTGCCTTGTAAATTAGAAAACCTTTAAGCTTCACAGACCATATTTTTCCTAACTGTGAATATTTTTTTCTATTCTTTCTCTTTGTTTTAAATCTCTGTTTAAAACAAACACGAACTTTTACTTTAACCTTTTTAAATTTTTGTAAAAACATTTCTACATTATCTTTTACCTTGAACTTATGTCTCTCTTCTATTTCTTGATATACATTTGTTTCTATTTTCTCTGTTGCAATGCTATCTGATTCTAATTTAATTTCTATCTCTTTTATGACCTCAACTTCCTTATTTTCTTTGACAAAATCTACTTCTATGATCTCTTGATTTTTCTCTACCTTTTCTCTAATTTCACATCTTATTTCCCTTACTTCTGCTCTGAGTTCCTTAATTTCTCCTTTGAGGTCTTGCTGACTTTGTTCAAATTTCTGACACAATTCTTTTTTGAGGTCTTGTTGACTTTGTTCAAATTTCTGACACGATTCTTCTTTGAAGACTTTCTGACTTTATTCAAATTTCTGACACAATTCTTCTTTAAACTCTTGCATCATATTCATCATCATTTTCATCATCATTTGCGTCTCAGATACTTCTTTCTCTTTTTCCTCCATTTTTTTCAACAATATATATTTTTGACTAAATTTAAATACGAGCTGTTTATTTATTTTTCTTACTAAAATAGAACTATACACTGACTCCCACCCCTAGTCCTATTTCTCTACCCATTTCTAATGCTTTTTAACTCCACCCAAACATCAACTGGCTGATTTAAAAGAATTATTTATCTTAACCAACGTAAATAGCATAAATTTCTCTTCATTTAAAGAAAAAAAAAGGTTTCGGTCAATTCTTTTTTTATTTTTAAATTAAAACACTTTCACGTACAAAATTTAGCTTTTGTATATATATATCAAACAAGTAACAAAGTATTTAATTAACTGTCATTTATAATGGGTTCGGCCCCAAAAGTTGGGCGTCATTTGTACTGGATGGTTCCGCAGATGAACTTACTTTCAAGTATATAATGTTTTGGCTGGTTTCAAACTTCTCCATAATACATTTATAATACATTTATAATCTTATTTAATTATAAATGTTACATGAATGAACCGGCATGTTCAAGCAAAATGGGAAATATTATTGATAGCTTTAACTATCAATAATGGCCCACCTTGGCTGTTAGATTCAAACTCCTACTATCCAAACACTTTATTTGTTTTGGAGTAAACTCTGGGTGCCAGCTAGTCTCAGACTAACGTATTTGTTCAGTAGGCTCATAATCCAGCGCTCAAAACGATCCCCAAAACTAGCCCAGTCTAATTTTAATCAATAATAAAATATAGAAAAAGAATTGGTAAAAAGAGATTAATAAAAACAAATTGATAAAAAGAATTTGATAAAAAGAATTGACCAACAAATAAAGTTTAAGTTTTAAAGACCATTTATTTTAATTAACATTTACTAATTTTAAACATTTTCTAAATCTAATATAACACACGCACATTTTAATTTAACACACTATAATATATTTGATGAGAAAGCATAAATAATCTTTGACATTTATAAATCATATAGCATTCACAAACACGCACATCAATAGTTCATTTTATGCATGCTTATAGAGTTTATATAATTAGAATCTTGAATTTTAATGAAGGCGATGGCTACTATAGAAATAAGAATATGAAATATTGTTACCTAGGATTTTGAATGTGACATAGAACTTCATTTTCTTTGATTACAGCTTTAGTTGAGAATATTTCCAGCCGGCTGGGATGTTTTCTTGAGGAGTTTTATTATTCTTCATGATTATTATTTCTGGAGACAGTTAAACATTGACGGAGGATTTCTGAGGTTATGCAGACATTATTTTATGGGCAGGTTTTAATGATCTTGTTGGACTAAAAGGCTGAAGTAAGAGCGTATATTCCCAAAAGCTGCTCAGCACTGCATTTCTGTTTCTGGATACATAATATAAGTTGCACTGTTATCTGAACTGAAACAAGACTGACACTAGACAAAACTGAAACTGAAAACTGAACGTCCGATAAAAATCTGGCTATTTATATCTGCAAAGTGTTTTTGTTTTAATATCCTCCGGCAATATGTGTTGTCGAAATTCTTTTAGTAACTAATCCTTTGACGTGTTTTTGCAGATTATTTAATTAGTAGTAGCCATCACAAACATGTTGTTTTTTATACTTTTAATTAGTAGCCCATCGCCATGTTTTTTAAATGATAATCTTCTGTATTTATTTATTTCATTTTAACATTTATTATGCATACATTTTTATTTATTTACAATCACACATATATAACTAGTTTGAAGATTACTTTTTCTTTAATTTGAATGAAAAGAGATTTGTATTTTTTTTTTAAACTTTAAATTATATTTCAACACACAATAATAAACTCTACTTCCTTTTATAAAACTTTTAGTTTATCTTTTCTAACCAAGATTCCCCCTCCCCCCCCCCTTTTAATCAATTATTTTCTAACTTTTATTTCAAACTTTTGCAAAAATAAACTGTAATAAAATTCTTAAACTTTTAAATACGTTTTCTTTTATGAAAGATTATTTTAATAATTTTTTTTTAGATAAATTATCATGTGCCAATTTCAATATTGGTACAATATATATATATAAACTCTTTTTACTCTCCATAAGTTGGTAAAGTAGCATACAGTAAGACATATTGTGGCTGGAATGAAAACTAATATTAATAA
>JAQFVV010014697.1:0-29418 GCA_028023455.1 Epiperipatus broadwayi
GTTTAAATTTGATTAATAATAGTTAGTATGTACATATTAAAGGAAAATTTCCATGAATTGAATATATGGACTGACATCAAGTGATAGTAACTTAATTTATATATATATATATAAATATACATTTTTCATTAGAGGGATAAAGTGTTTGCAGTTAAAAAAAGCTGGTCTATATAACTATACAAGAAGATAGAATTGGGTTCAAAATCTTAGAGTTTTTTTAAATTTCAGATTTTTAGCTTGGTAGTAAACAAAATGTAAAAGATGGTTGCCAGATACATTGGTTGAAACTTTGAATCCTAATCTCCATTGAAAAGGCAAAGCTATACCTCATTTGGTAGAGAATTTAAATGCGTTACTATCTGGTAATCACTGATTACTCAAGCTTGCTATAGATTGTAATAGAGCAAAAAGATACTCATATCTATCTATTTATTGATCCATCTATCTATTTATCATCCATTCATTTATCTATCTGTATTTCTATCTGACTGATAGTTTGCCTGCATACCTATCTGCCTGACTATATATCAAACTGCCTACCTATCTATCTGTCAATTTACCTACTGACATTCCTACCTACCTGTCGACTTATCTATCTATCTATCTACCTATCTATCTATGTATGTATGTTTACCTTAACTGAAATCACTGTTTATGTTATTGATTCATAAAAATTCAAATAACCCACATTCCCAAATAAATTTATTTTATCAGAAACAGATTTATTCATCAAAGTCATGCTATACACAGAACCACAAATAAATAAGTTCCAAATTCTTATATAATTTCCGAAAATCAATTTTTGCAATTATCAATTACATTGATAATTAAAATGCAAAGCATCTTGTATTAGGTAATTATAACTTAAATAATAAACATAATAAAGTAAGTTATTTCATTTTATTTAAAAGACTCTGCTATTATTAAAGGATTCATAATCAATGAATACAATTTAATTTGAGTATTTAAGCTTTGAAACCTATTTTGTTCCTTTTGACAAAGTATAACAATTATTACAACTATTATATTGGATTTCTACATAACAGACCTAACAATAATCATTTTTGTGATAAAATAAATATATCTAGGAGAATGTTTGCATTTTATAAATTAAATAACTTATCAATGGATTAAATATACAAAGAAGAATGACTACTAGTTATTAATATATAATAATGTTATAAAATTACAATCTAATTATATGCTTGCTGTTAAAATGATGCTAAAATTTTGTACTGATATAATGTACATTTGTTAAATAAAAACTAGAATGATATGATATTGGATAAATGAATATTGAGTCAATAGTAATGACTTATACGATTGTTTACATTTAGCTACTATTTAAGCTACACGTTTGAATAAGTAAAGTTGAAAGATTATCTTATTCAATATATATAAATATGTTGTAAGGAAAATTATTATTTCAACCACACAGATTCTAAATTATTTATTTTACATTATTTATAAACATAACATTTACTTATATTTGCAGTATTTTTTTGAATTATATATATTAATAAAAGCTATTCAAAATAATTTTTTTTTCATATATTGAATAAAATAACAAAACAATAACATGTACTTTTCTACCAAAGTAGGTTATTTATTTAGTGTCTGCTTTCAAAATTATATAAGTTTACACACTTTATAATAACCTAATGTTTATTTTTAAATACAAAGAAATTGATTACAAAAAATGATTTTCAATTTTTTTTTTCAAATACTTTGAAAAACTTTCAATATTTTTTCCATGACAGATGGTTCTATTGAAGTATGGATTACCTATACTTGTTTTTGTACAATAAATATATTGTATCTTAAATGAAATAAAACTTTGTATGTTCTAATATATGTGTTATTAGTTAATTTATTAAGACATATTTACTAAACTCCTAATTCCTTTTAGTCTTTCTTATACAGATATGAAAAGCTATCTAATATTTTTTAAAAATTCTTATTGAAGTCTTTTTTACATAATTGTATATATATATATAATCTCAGTATTTTATAATAAATTACAATTTTTCTGAGGATATTTCCTTTCTCTTGATAACCAGTCAAAATTTGAAAGACAAATCAATAATTCTCCTATAATTTTTGTAATTCAATTGATATTAATTTTCTTCTTTTCTGAGCCAACATAGACCTGGCAAAAAAATACACACAGAAAATGTAATTTTTTAAAATAATATTTAGCTTTATTATTGTCTAGCATGATTTCAATATATTTTTACAATATCATATTCATGGCATATAATGGTATTTACTGTTCACATATTCAATTTTGATTTAAGATTTAAATTTGAATATTCAAATAGCCTATTTTTTTGAAATGGGTACACTTGTTTCTTTTTGGTTAATAGAAAATGATCACCAGCTGCACATGCTTCTTAATCTGCTGCTTGTTAGCTTGAATCAATGATCAGTTTTCTGCTTGTGGTCTATAAATATTAAAGAGTGTTCTTTGTCTCTGAGAGTTCTATTGCAGTTATTTGTGTTGGGCAAGTCTTGTTGACAAATTGGATCTTGACTCTCCATAATATGCAACATTGTAAGTTGATTGGCTGCACATAATTCTATAGCCATTTTGGCATGCTGAATCATTTGGTATAGTGTATTTAGAGTTATTGATTAATTGGTTAAGTTTTTTATGTGCAATCTTTGGAATGTAAGGTAGGTTTTAAAGTTTTTAGGTTCTACTTGTTGGTTGGGGTCAGGAATTTTTATTTTTTATAGAATCTTTATTTTCATGATTATATCCCATATTTTGGTAGTAGTTTGTGTACTGTTTAATGTTTTTTTTTATCATATTCAAACTTGCATATCATATGATTTCTGTGTAAAAACCCTTCAATCCTACATATTTATGTGATATTGAGGTTATTGATATAGGGTGGATAACTCCTCTTATAATTTATATATCTAGCATATCTTATTTTAAATTTCTTTAAACTTTATAACAAAAACAAATTATCAAATATTTCAAAATGGAAGATTTAACAATAAATTAATGCAGATGACTGGAAATTACAAATTATGCATGGAGCAACTATTATATTCTAATCCAAAATAAATAGTAAAAAGAAAGACTGCAAAAAAAATGAATGAGAAAAATAACAAAGAGATGAGCAGATAAAATATAACAAATTGCTAGTATTTTATTTGAGACTATTATTTATAATTATAAAAATAACAAAAAGTGAATTTTTCAATTAGACAAAGCTCATTAAAGATTATAGGAGAAAAGTATGCAAGAGTACTAAAAAAGATTTAGAAAAAAATAAATTATTCCCAAATAAGGCTCCAGTGATTATCTATTCATCATAAAATTTTCTATAAATACACTTTTCCAAATAGAAAGACTTCTTTCATGTAATTTTTAATTCTTGATCCGAGTTTAAAATTGATTTTCATATTATACTGTTATTTGTCTCCTTTACTTTCTTTGTATTTCTTTATATATATTGCTTATAATAACTTCTTTCATATACATTTTAATGCAAAATTTTTTTTTAATAAAACTTCTTTATTTTCCTGACAGTTTTGACTGTCCAGCAGTCTTCATCAGAACTTTCTCAAATTTTCTCTGCAGAGGAAGTTTGAGAAAGCTCTGATGAAGACTGTTGGACAGTCGAAACTATCAGGAAGATAAAGAAGTTTTATTAAAAATTTTTTTTTGCATTAAAGTGTATATAAAAGAAGTTATTATAAGTAATATATGAATTTCATATTCTATAATAATGTATTAAAACATATAATACAAGTTTAGGTCGAAACTAGTTATACCAAACTATTGTGATACAAGGAAATATACAAATTCCAATTAGCAAAAATATCAATAAATGCTTGCAAAATGATTTTAATTAAGTAAAATCTCAAAAAAGCCTCTTTACTATGCCCTCTCCCCCAAAATTGACTACAGATATAAGATAAACATGTTATCTATTTAATATTGCCACTTTGCATGAAAGAAGGTTGTGGAAAGACAAAAAAGATTTTATACCATCAAAACAAATAGAATCTTGGATAAAATGACTTAAGACTTTAATTTAAGCTTTAAGCATTGTAAGTATGATTTTGATATGGACAGATTTCTTTCAGATTGTTCATGAATGTCAAGATATTTGAAAATATTCAGATTTTGATGCATTAACTACTGTATTTGTTACATCATATTTATCTCTGATAGAATAAATTGTATTGATGGAGCAATTCCAAATGCGTTTTGTCACACTCTATGATCTTCTTGAAATTTTTAGTCTTTCAATACTTTTTTAGAATTAATTTTCTTTGTTATTCATTCTGACTTCCTACCATTATTCTAATACCTTTAAAGTAAGTAAACAGAATTTATACTGACTTTTGTCTAACCCTGTATATTGAGATTGAAATCTTTTAACATAAACGTATTCTTATATGTCATTTGGATCATGGTTAAGATCATTCCTATATTTATTTTTAAAAGCAACAAGATTTTTTTTACAGTTCCTGGATATGAGTGGAAACACTTATAGAAAAAATGCTGAAATAGAAAAAAGGGCGGAAACTATTGATTACTGAAATAACATAAATGTTTTCTGAGTAAAATAAATCTATAAATTGAAAATAATGAAAATGGCATCCAAACCAGAAAAACATTATTTGTAACGATTTTTTGGAATGTAATATACATTTTTAATACATTGTTCCATTTTGATTTTAAAATAAGTATAAATAAATGATTCAAAATAAAATGTAGAAATGATAATATTTTAATCAAAAACGTGAAATATTAGTTAATGACTTTCTTTGACGATGATTTTTTTTTATCTCAGCGCATTATCTTTTAATATGTAAGCTATAATAATAGATGTTTCTAATCAATACAATTTATTATACATATACCATTCAGTAACTTATTATTATTATTACAATGCCTTGAAAAGATACACATTGTAAATCTAAAGATGGTTGATTTGAGTAATAGAATTAACACATTAACTAAGATAATTTCAATTGTAGATCAATAAAAAGAATTAAATTTATATTAAATCAAGTAAGTACCACATAACCCTAGCTTACACATTAATTTTATATAACAAAATTATTGATAATTTAAACTTATAATAGGAACTAGAACTGATGTAACAGAAATTAGATTATTATATTTACATTATAATCACAATGAAAATACTAACATTAATATCAGAAAAATCTATATTACTACATAAATGATAAACTCTTTAACAAGTTTAAAAATAATATTTATAGCTTAAATAAATAAAATGATTTGACTATAAACTGAAAGACAAAAAAATCATTAATTACACATGCTATTAATTCCTCCAATCACCCAGTCCATTATTTCATCTATCTATTTATTTATCTTTATATTTTTTTTGATTACTTATCAATGTGTTGATTTTATAACAATTTATAGCCACAATAACCAATTAGTTCCATGACATTTTCTGGGAAAATAAAAAAGTGCTTTTAGCTTTTGTTATATAATTTTGTTCAGTTCTGAAATGTTGATTCCTAACAATAGTACTATCAAAATATATGGTTTTAAAAAGTTACAATAATTATATAGTTTAACAATACAATATCACTAAAAACTAAAATAAATGTTAAGATATGGTTTGATATCTCAAAGTACAATATTTTATTGACTTTAACAATTGTTATAGTATTTAAAATTAGTTCTTATTGTTTAAATTTGATTTGATAAAAAGTTCTTTTAAACTAAATAAAGTCAAAAATCGGTTAATACCAAATTATTTTATAAATTATGATTAATTATTACTTATTAATTTTTTTTTAGAATTTAGATAAGTTTAAAACTTTAAATTAAAAAAAAATGATTTGAAAGTATAAAGTTTATTTTTACATTTGAAGTTTAAATTAAAATAGATGTAGTTTAATACATAAAATTGTAAGATGGAATGAAATGTCATTTGTAATAAAGTGGACAATTCTTTATAACCAAATATCTATTGAATTATAAAATAATAAAGATATTCATATTTAAATTTTGCTGATAAATATAATTCTATCAACATGGAAAATCATTGTTTATGATTCAGTTAGCAAATGATAATCTTTATTTGAATGTAAAAGTGTTATTATTCATTTTATGATGTAACCATTTTAAAAACTATTAATCAATGTAAGTATTGAATTTTATTAACTTTTATTATGACATTAGAATTATTTGAGATTTTTCATTTTATGATTCAATGATTCACTCTTTATAATTGTTAACAGTATTAACTTTGTATAAAGATGATATTTTATTTTAGTTTATGTTACGCATAAATATATGTGCAAGTTTATATATATTTCTCAAATAAATATGATCCCTCTTGCAAAAAAACAATAACATGAAAACATGATAAAACATATAAGATACATAAAAAACCATGAATGACTTATTTAATTTAATGTTCAATACATTAAATATGTATAAATATTCAATTAAAACAACAATAACTTTTAAAATTTCCAAACTGTTTCAATTTCAGATTTTTCATTCCAAACTTAATTTAATTTCAATATTTATTAATCTTTTCAAAACCAAAATAATATTAAAAACAAAATATAATCTAATATGAACAAAAAATGTTGTAAATTTTTATTTCTTTATTAATTGACATTTTTAATATTTTAAAAATAGTTATTGAAATCAAAAAATATCATTATAAGCACAATTTTTTTAACAAATTACATTTTTAATGTACAAAAACATTTATTAATAATTTATCTACTATACATACCTTTTAAATCTTTATTTAATATATATATATATATATATATATAAATAAAGATTTATAAAGGTATGTATAGTAGATAAATATATATATATTTGAAAATCTAATTATATAGTTGATCTTAATCTTATCTTTGAATAAAGTTTTCATATATATTTTTAATGTTATAAAGAATTTTCTGTAAATATCTTCTTATCTTAATAATTAAAAAACTAAAAGATATTTAAAAATATATATATAATTTAAAAATTCTTATTTAAAAACATGATAAAAGAATGTTTTCTTGTTAAACATTTTTATGAAATGTAGGTTTTAATTTATCAATAGAAAGTTTTTAAACTTTATAAATTTTTTTAATTTTTAATTATTGGTTTATAAAAAAATAAAAATATGTAAAACATTTTTTGTTCATGTTATTAGATTATTTTTTGCTGCTTATATTGCTTTGGTTCAATAATAAAACAAATTTTGAAAAGACTGAAAAAAGTGATATATATTGTAATAGTACTTATTATTATATGCCATATATATATATAAAGAAAAAAGAAATTGCCACAACATTAGACAGCAAATGTAATAGTATGAAGTATCTAAATAAAGAACATTGAAATTGTAATAGAAAATGTAATAGAAAATTTTACATTTTCTGTTTAAAGAAATGAAATTGTCTTAATCATTGTCGATAACCACAAATGAGATAGAAACTTCAATTGGGATACCAAATGTAATACAGCATGGTATATGTATAAATAGAAGTGAAATCACTCCAATAATTGTGGATTAATTGAAATGGACAATCTATTTCCACTATCACTCTTTCAGGTTTTGATTAATTTTCATTCAAAAATAAATATAATAAAATATAGCTAATTCCAGTAATTGAATATGAATTACAATAAATCAAGTTATGGTGTTTACCTTTATTTGAACAAATTACTAATTTATAAAGTTATGGATACATTCAAAGATCAGCCTTTCAAGCTAACTGTGCATGCGTCTTCTGTGAGTGTTAAATAATAAATGAATACTTCACTCCACAATACAAGATATAGTATTTATGCAGGAATAAAAGGAATCCTCTTATTCCTTTTATTCCTGCATAAATACTATATCTTGTATTGTGGAGTGAAGTATTAATTTATTATTTAACACTCACAGAAGATGTATGCACAATTAGCTTGAAAGGCTGATCTTTGAATGTATACAATTGTATGCATAGTGTTATATAAAAATAAATGCTTATTTACTTATAATAAAGTTATGGATAATGAATTATCTACATTATAGAAAATATATTATACATGAGTGAATGTACTTTATTCACTACTTATATTGTTACTTCAGCTAGTTATACAAAATAAACCTAGATACTACAGAGCATTGATTAAGGCATGTTACCTGGTTAATTCTCAGGCTTAACTTAACTAACAATTCGATTAGTTACTAAATATAAATTAGAACAAAAGGAATTTTATTGAATCCAATATATATGTTCACAAATAAGATTATATGTGATTTAATATTTCAATTACTGATGGCTTATAAAAATAATCCATTAATATACAAGATTATTATTTAGTCAAATGGGTGAATTTGTCAACCAATTAATAACTAAGGTACTAAAAAGAGAAAAGACAGATATTAATAAATTTCAAATGAAAACTCAAAGTCATTCTTCTTATATAAAACAAATAATATTAGCTTTATTCCAAGATTGTGATTTTATATTTTTATAATAGCACAAATATATATATGTGGAAAACATAAAAACTTTTGTTTTTCAAATGTTCATTTTTTTAAAAATATAAATCAAATAAAAGATTTACTGATAATAAACATAACTTGGAATTTATATTTTACATAGGAATTGTATAAAACTGTTTGGAAATTAAATCAATAAACGAATAAATAAATAAATTTATGATATCTTGTTAAATTAATAATTTACATTATAGATGTATTTCTTTAAAGTTGAATCAACAAACAGGATGATACAGAAGACAATATCAAGAGCTGCTTCCCACTATGCTATAAGGATTTATTCACTTTATTTTAAACCAGATATTTTATTAAAAACATCAACTACTTGGGCTTCTTATTAATATAAGGCTTATATCCTAGCCTGAAAAGTTCAACATTTATTCCATAACTTTATTAACTTAGGGTTTATCAAACCTAGCATAATATATATAAATATCATATCATCTGAGCCCTTATGTATAAGCATAACATATATATATATATATATATATATATATATATATATATATATATATATATATATATATATATATATATATATATATATATATATATAACAGGACAACTTCTAATTACAAATGTGGGGATATTAATATATAACTTCAATATATAATACTATAAATTGCACAAATTCTTTCAAAATACATCTAATTATAATACAATTAAAATAATTGAAGAGTTAAGACAATTACTAAATAATGATATAATTTGTAAATACGATTCTATAAAAAATTATATATACAACTCCTATGTAATTAAGTGTAATTTATTGTTTTCCAATCTCAATTCCTAATGTCCATTCCATACGTTCTTGTCATTGCAGCTGTTATTACTATGTGATTATTCATATTGTATACGAACATGGATGGGCTGCTCACCAACACGCATTAGCCAGCGTGGTGAGTTTATTGGCTTTTTACTTCTGAGTTTAAGATCAAGAAACACCGTGGTCTTTCTTCTCAGTGCCTGATAAGGCTGAATGAATGTTTGTGTAAATGATAAATATTTTTCCAATACATATATACAATTATGACAGACAAAAATAAAGCATGGCCCTTATTCCCAGGAGGCTGTAAAGTCACCAACCAAGGCAGCAGTTGGTGGCCAAAGGCAGAGGGTGCTAAGAATCCCCTGATTGTGGACCCAGGCTGCCATTTGATGATGACTTTTTATTTAGGTACTTACAACTGCAGATCACTTTCAAGTGAAGGAAGATTGCAAGAATTAGAAGAAGAACTGTCTTATATTAAATGGGACATTATTGGACTTTGTGAAGTTAGAAGAAAAGGAGAAGAAACAATTGATTTAAAAAGTGGACATATACTCTATTATAAAGGCACACATATTGGAAATACAAGTGGAGTAGGATTCATTATAAATAAAAAGTGAAAGAACGATATTGTGGAGATTGATGGTGTATCGGACAGAGTGGCAAGATTAGTTATACAACTTAATAGCAGATACCAAATGCAGATAATTCAGGTTTATGCCCCAACAAGTTCTCATAGTGATGAAATAGTAGAAGATTTTTATATGGATGTACAAAAGGCTTTTGATCAGAGTAAACAACATTTTAAAATTGTTATGGGAGACTTTAATGCTAGAATTGGTAGACAAATGAAAGATGAAATTGCTGTAGGTAATTTTGGATATGGTAATAGAAATGAGAGAGGACATAGACTTGTGGAGTTTGCAGAAAAAGAAAAACTTTATATTATGAATTCATTTTTTGAGAAAAATGTTAAAAGGAAATGGACATGGAAGCATCCAAATGAAAGTACAGCAGAATTGGATTATATTTTGACTAACAGAAAATACATATTTCAAGATTGTAATGTTCTTAATAAATTTAACACAGGAAGTGATCATCGATTAGTAAGGTGTAAGTTACGTGCTAATGTAAAACTAAAGAGACAAAAATTATTAAGAAAAATAATATTTACAGTTGATATTCCTAATCTTCAGAAACATTCTAATGAATTTAAATTAGAACTTACAAATAGGTTTCAAGTGTTAGGAGATTTTGAACATGATATAGATTTGAATGAAATTAATATGAAAATAACTGATACACTTTTAAAAACTGCAACAAACATAGCTGGTAGAAAAAAGCAGCAATTGACTAATAAAATTTCTACTGAGACTAGAGAATTTATAAAGAAAAGAAGGAATATGAAGATATACAAAAATGATGTATTAAAAAGAATTGAATATCTCGAATTTTGTAAAATGGTACGGAAAAGAGTTGAAAATGATATAAGAAAGTATAACTGTGAAATAGCAAGGAAAGTTGTAGAAGAAAATAAAAGTCTCAAAAATGTTAAACAACATTTTGGTATTGGTAGGAAATTTATATCTGCAATAAGAAAAAAAGATGGAATTATTACTAAAAAGAGAGATAACATCATGAAATTGGTAAAAGATTTTTATCAAGAATTATATAGTAATAAAGAACAAGTACCTCCTATATCTATTACATCTTCTGAATTGCCCAGAATTTTAAATGAAGAAGTGAGACATGCAATTAAGTGTATAAAGAAAGGAAAGGCTCCAGGAAATGATGGAATTATAATTGATATATTAAAAGAAGCAGGTGAAGAAATAGAAACAATTTTAGCAAAGTTATATACCAAATGTCTAAATGATAAAGATGTATCAGAAGATTGGAAGAATGCAGTAATAATATTAATATTTATAAAAGGTGATAAAGAAGATATTAGAAATTACAGACCTATCAGCCTTTTATCTGTTTTATATAAAATTTTTACCAAGATAATTACAACTCGTCTACAGAGAACTTTGGATTTCCACCAACCAAGAGAACAAGCTGGATTTAAAAGTGGTTTTAGTACAATAGATCATATCCAGGTATTGAGAGAAGTCATAGAAAGGACAAATGAATATGAGTTGTCATTATGTTTTGGATTTGTAGATTATAAAAAGGCATTCGATTCTATACACGGTTCTTCAGTGATTAAAGCATTGGATCATCAAGGTATAGATCCAGGATATTGTCCTATTTTAAAGAATATTTATAAAAATGCAACAGCAACAATTAGATTACATAATGATACTGGAAAAATTAACATTAAGAAAGGTGTAAGACAAGGTGACTCCATATCTCCAAAACTCTTTACAGCAGTGCTGCAAGAAGTATTTTGTGGATTAAAATGGGAAACTAAAGGAGTGAAAGTAAATGGAGAGTATTTAAATCATTTAGATTTCACAGATGATGTAGTTGTTTTTGCAAATAATGCTTCAGAGCTGCAGGAAATGTTGCAGGAGTTAGCAGATGAAAGTAGAAAAGTAGGACTAAAGATAAATGTTAAAAAGACTAAAGTAATGTTTAATCGATTTGCTCAAAATATGAAAATAAGGATTGATTATGAAGAATTAGAAGAAGTTAAGAGTTACAAATACTTTGGTCAGATTATTAATACAGATGGTAACATACTGGAGGAAATTAATCATAGAATTAAACTTGGTTGGAGTGCTTTTGGTAGAAATAACTTGATACTAAAAGGAAATATGCCTATGTGTTTGAAAAGGATGGTTTTTAACAAATGTGTTTTACCAGTTCTTACTTATGGATCTGAGACTTGGACACTTAATAGAAGAGCAATACAGAGAGTTCAGACCACTCAAAGGAGTATGGAGAGATATATGTTGGGAGTAACAAGAAGAGATTGAAAACGCAATGTATGGGTAAGACAACAAACAGGTGTTACTGATCTTATTGAAAAAATTAAAAGATTGAAATGGAGTTGGGCTGGACATATTGCTAGAAGAGATGATAATAGATGGACAATTGAAATTTTAAACTGGATTCCAAGAGATTGTAAAAGACCCAGAAAGAGACCACATGTGAGATGGATGGATAAAATAAGAAAATGTGCAGGGGTGTTGTGGAGAAGAGAAGCTAAAGATCGGAGAAGATGGCTTAAACTTGGAAAGACCTTCATCCTGCAGTGTATTGATAATGGTTGATGATGATGATATATATATATATATATGTGTGTGTGTGTAAAATGAAAATCAAATTTATTAAAAATATATATATATATATTATTACAATTGTTATTTTACTTTGGTATTTAACAATATATTTATGCAATTTAAGATATAAAATTTATTTTAAAAAAAATAAACATATATATATATTAAAAATTGACTTTCATTATTATTAATAAATTTAAACATTGAAAAAGAAACTTATAGGTTAGTTTTAAATATCACAAATGTGTATACTTTTATAAAAATATATTTTTAAAATGTTATAAAAAAAATAGACGTATAAAAAAATGACAAATTTTAATTCCCTCATTTAATTTTCTTTACTGTCCCTTTACTTCACAGTTTACTAATTATTTCAGGCATTCTTTTTTGTTTTGTACATCCAAAAGTAGATCAAAATAACTTTAAAATATGTATATATATTATCAATGAATTTATAGATTTTTCTGTTGTTGGAGCAATTGATTCTGGGTATTTTCTTTATATTTAGCTATAGAAATAATTTGATTTGACTATTACTTAGGATCATGAAAAGAAACTTAAAATTGAAAAATATATATATAGCTATTTTTCTGAAGTTTGTTTGCAAACACAGGTTTGATTTCAGGCTGCATATTTTATTGGACTCCAAGGGCTGAAATTGCTCCAAATAATAAAGTTCACTTAGCCAAACATTTTTGATGTTATCTTGGTCCAGGAATTATTATATTAATATCCAAAAGAAGAATTGCTGCAATAGACCAAATAATGTTATGACTTCTTTTTCTGTTTTTTTTAATTAATGCTAATTCCATTTTTTCTTTCCATAGTAATCTTTGTCCTATTGTTATAACTCATGCACTAACTTAAAAATCTTTAACACTATTGATTGTTGATTTTAAAATATTTTTTTAAAATAACAAAACAAAAATAATGTCAATAAAATATATATATTACATTGAAAAAAATATTTTTACAATCTACAAAATAAATAAATAACCCAAAATAATACCATTACATCTTTTATAATTTCCAAAAAAAATAAATAAATAAAAGTACAATCTAATTATAACTAGCAATTTAAATGCTACTGTTAATAATTATTTATATACATACACACTCGCGAATCTATATATATATATCCATAGCTATTAAAATCTCACCATCACAAAACAAAGCACATATCACAATAAATAAATAAAAATAAACTAAATAACAATAAAAACAATTAACAACAATAACAATAACAACCTATTTACAAATCCTTAAATAATGACTAAATCAAAGAGATTTTTTTAAAACTATACTGGCACTTCAAAAGAAAGAGTGGATTTTTCATCCCTTACAATAAATATATTTCATGTTGCAACAGTTATGACTGACCAGCTATCATAATGAAAAACATAAATATGCAATGCATTAGAAAGTGTAAACAAACTCCATATTTGTTTACTTTAAAAAATTTTTTACTGCTTGAAAGTATTATGCAATAAATCATGTTTATGCAAATATATTATTCAGAGATTGATATGGCCAGTGAAGTATACATTTTTTTAAAAGCAATGTTTAAAAATAATAGTTGTATAGGGTTGACTATTATTCAGAGGAAAAAATGGTCAAAACGTTTACTGACATTTCAAAATATCAAGTTCAAGACATGTTATAGTAGTATAAGCTAAACAAAGGCCATGCTAAAGGCTGCATGTAACTCCATTGGAATTTTTGTATGATCTGTGTCACAGAATTAAACTTTAAAAAAATAAAAGCAAAATAATTGATATTATTTATGTCAAGCATTGGTGGTTGAGTGGTCAGCACAGCTGCCTTACAAGCAGTTGCCCCAGGTACACTTCCTGGCTGATACTTTGACACATGAAAAAAAAGGGGGGGGGATGTTCAATATTTGTCTCAAAATTATTTCTATTGAAAAAATAACAATGTATCTATAACAATCTATAAATAAAATACACTATTTATTAACCAAGTGTACATCACAGACATGAGTTTGTATCTATATCTACCCAAATATTTCTAAAATTGGGAACCAATTAAATTTTTTGTTTATTATTATATGCTATTTTTATGTTTTTTAAAAAATACAATTATTTCAAAAATAATATATATTTACTTTAGTGCAATTTTTATGTAGTGTTTCTAACAAAAATGTTTTTTTTAACTATAATAAAATTATAAATCCTAAAATTAAGGCATATGAATTTTATTTATTATTCAAAATATTCTACAATCACCACTTTAATAGAAACATTATATTCCCTGGCCCATTTTTGATTTTACAAAACATGCAACTGAACCTTTGCTTAAAAAAGTTGCTCAAGACTGAGCTAGAAGTTATTGACTAACATAAATTAGGCAAAGTATCTACTTATAAAACAATTTGTTGCTCATGGACATTATCCTCTTGATTGAAATACTTAACAAAAAGTAAAGTGCTATTCACTGATATCATTATTCATAAAAAAAAATACCTGTTAAAGAATCAGATTTAAAAACTCTCATCACCAGTTTATTTAACCATCAACTATGCTTGGCAATATTTGAAATATCATTGAACCTAGTATGGTTCCATTTCAGTTATCCAATAACTTTATATCAATGCTATGATTTGAAAGATTAGCAGTATTTTATGATCAATTGCAGTTATTATAATAAGTTTACTTCTGCTTGTTGTGGTTTAACATGTGATTCATGGAAGACTCAATTAATATGGCTACACTCAATTAAATTTCCTCAGGAGTAGATAGTTTTGCTACCTAAATCAAGTAGCCACTTTTAGTTCCTAGATTTTATGTGTCTATTACTTATTAATGTTTTTCCCTTTAAAAACCAAACACAGTATTTGAAAAACATGGGTCATTAAAAAAAATAACTAAAAGTTAAGTCAAATATTACTTCAATAAGGATGACTTAGAAACACAATTTAAAATAGTTTAAATAAGCAAAAGAAATAATTTATTTGTACCATATATAATTCTGAAATGGTACATGATGCCTGATTGCTTAAATGACAAATCATTTAATTATATTAAGTATAGTTAAACTGACTAAAAATAAGTTGACTGACAATAAAAAGTACACAATTAACTTTATTATTTGTTTGTACATAATATATATATATATATATATATATATATGTTAAAACGAAGATTTGCACGGGTTAAATATATAAAATACATATTTTGCGGGTTCATCCGTGTTAAAAACTTTTAATATCAATACACTGACGTTTCGACTTGGTCACACAAGCCATCCACAGAGTTATAAAAAGCTTTGCGGGTTCATCCGTGTTAAAAACTTTTAATATCAATACACTGACGTTTCGACTTGGTCACACAAGCCATCCACAGAGTTATAAAAAGCTTTGCGGGTTCATCTGTGTTAAAAACTTTTAATATCAATACACTGACGTTTCAACTTGGTCACACAAGCCATCCACAGAGTTATAAAAAGCATTTGCGGGTTCATCCGTGTTAAAAACTTTTAATATCAATACACTGACGTTTTATATATATATATATATATTAATACATTTATGTTAAATAGCTGTTTCATACATAGAAAAGTCTGTAAAATACCAAATGTTTATTATAAAATATTTAAAATGATTGTTTATGCATGCGTTGTTTAATTTTAATTAAGCTTATGAATATAAAGTTTTCTGATACCATATTGATTCATTATTTTATTTCACATATACACTGTTAACAATTAACATATAATTATTATTAATAGGTTTAAGTTTAGCAATTAAATTCAAATGGAATTTTTGTTCTGATCCATAATCTGGTTCCTAGAAAGAAAGTTGCATTTCAAGTTATATCTTATAATTAGATTAACATTTTTTAGTTTATAGTAAATCATTTTTATATGACTTAGCCTTTTTTAAAGATAATAATTGGAAATCTATCACTAATAAATTTTAATATGAATCTTTTAATAGTCGAAATAATGCATAGCATATTAATAATTTTTATTAGTCATTCATTAGATTAGTGATTATTCACTTAATGAATAATATTTTTATATTGCAATTATCACAACACCACACTCACAAAAGATAGATACTGGTTTCTAGTCACATTGAATACCTTGTGTGGAGTGTAAGTTACAATACAAAAATAGTATTTATTAAAGGGATAATGAATAACTAATAAAAATATTAATATACTTTGATCAAGTAGTTTGTGGTGCAGTAAGTTTGATACTTATTAATTAAACTGTAGTAATTGGCTAACTATATATACTGAATAATGATAAAGTTATGGGTAAGAGATTGTGATCTAGGCCAACTGATGACTCTTAGTTAAGCATGAAATGTACATCTTAGGGATCATACAACTTTTCCACATGTCTTTGGTCATATGTTTATGATTACACCCTTCCACAAGGTGTTAAAAATGAATAGAAACCAGTCCCTACTTTCCATAAGAATGGTGTAGTAAAAATTAAAATACAAAAATATTATTCATTAAATGGACAGCTTACATTGAATAAAGATATAATTGAAATGAATTTTTTTGTACAACCTATAATTTCTTTTTATTAGGGTTTTAATTATCATCAATCTTTTTTTCCCACAAAACATACACATGATGCAGTATTTTTTATTTTCTTATTCCAAAATCTTTTGTTGCATTGATGGTCAAGAGATCAGCACAGCTGTCTTACAAGCAGTTGTCCTGGGTTACCGGGTTCGCTTCCCAGCTGATGCTATGACATATGAAAAAAAAATCTTTTGTTATTTCAATATTTTGTTTTCTTTTTGAAAAAAAAAACTCATGGAATAATGTGTAGCCTTTCCACACTCTACATTTCAGAGTTTGATCCCAAGCATAAGATATTTCTTTTTTTTTAAATGTAAGCAAGCTTAAGATTTTTATTTTACAATATTGAGCTAACTCTGATTTATTGACTCATAAATGACTTTAGAGTTATTAGTAAAGTAGGATAAAATTCCTAGATTAATTTACATTAATCAGATAAATATTAATACACTGATTGCAAAAACAACAAAAATTATGATTATAAGATGTGGGCTTTACCACTGGTAAGGAAGGTCTCATGCATCTGCATATGATGAGTTTATAGTTTATTTTAGCTTTTTGGTTTAGCTTGTTTTCACATTTTCTTAAAAACACTATGCTTATGACTGAATTCACTGAATATTATACTAAACATAATGTTATATATTTAATTATTAAATCTATTTTTTCTATTATATTTACCTTATTTTTATTACAGTTATTAAAAGGTTCCCCTCTTTTCTTCCATAACGTAAGCTTGTAGTTAAAACACCTGTAGAGGTCCCTACTATCACATTTTACACGCATATTATCCAGGTTATAGCCTCAGTAAATATTATTAAAAGCTTAATTGTAAATATTGAGAATTTGAACTCAGACTTTCAAGCAACCTTCAACTATCCATGGTATAGATGGCTGAAGAGTTGGCGGTTGGACTAGATTGAAGCATGCCCATTAAAGTATAATGATTTGCTATCTTAATATAAACTGAGCACTGATTATATATATATATATATGTGGGAGATGATAATCTGGACCAACTGATGAATGCTAGTTCAGCATGAAATATGTATATTGGTGGTTATTTATCTTTTCTACATGTGTGTGGTCATGTGTATCAGTAGTATGAGATAGTGTATATAGTTAAAGGTCACTTGAAACTCTGAGTTTAAATTCCCTATATTTACAATTAAGTTCCAGGTATAGGAATGCCTGTATTTCAAGTCTTAAAAGCTTAATTGTAAAATACTCGTTTACATTCTGTTTTTGTTTACATATAGAAGTGCAGGACACCAAGAAAAATATCTGAGCCTATAACAAACTTACAAAATTAACCGAACAAAGCAATAATAATAATAATATGTAACATATCAAAAACAATTTGTAATAATATTTTATAATTAGTAACTATATCCAACATAGTTCAAAGCAATGATTGCTGGTAGACTCAAGTGTTTAAATGCATAGATTTCAGCCCAATCTAATGAGTTTTGGTGTTCAAACTTCATGTGAATTTTTATATGAATTCCCGACCATTTGATATTTATTTTTCTTTTAGCGATAACAACTTGTTATAAAAGAATATGAGCTGGTACACATATTCTAAATTCAACATCTAATGATAGAGGGTCCATTTACTAATTTTGGTGTCAGCATATTTTTATTTGGCAAGTTCCTATTTTATAGACAAAATGCAAATGCTTTTAATCTGTTCTAACTCTTTCTTAAACATAAAAAGTTTTTTTTATTAATATAACTTTATTATAAATTCTCTTGCTTCCATCTATAGATAAAAAAATGTGTAAAAAATGTTTAATTACAATTTACAACTTATTTAAGAACAATAAAATTATGCTTATAATTAACATTCGATTTAATTCATTTAAATTTATAATATTATATATATATGCTTACATTTTTATTTATAGCTAAATCTTTTTATTTGTAAATTTGGTGGGCAACTGTAACATCTGGACCACTGTTTACAGATTTACATGTTTCTCGTTGAAAAGAAATATATATGCACATACATTTTAAAGTATGCCAATATTTCATGATAGATAAACTATTTAATATAAAAAATATATTGAGAATATCGGGAGAAAAAATAAACAAACGACCAAAAATTATAATAGAAAGAATTGTAAAGAAAAAAAAAATCAAGCAGGAAAATTTAATAAAAGGGGATTTGAACACAGACTTTTAAAAAAAGATCAATAAAGGCTTCCAGATATTATTTTTTTTTGCAAAATAATAATAATAATAATAATAATAATAATAATAATAATAATAATAATAATAATCTCATTGCCTTGCCAACAACCCACTTTCTTTATCATAAAAGAATGTATATATCTATTGACACCTTCTGTGGACTCCAAACATGACAGATGATGTATAACACCTACAGAAAACCGGGTACAATCATTAATCACATAATAGCTGCTTTTCAGGGAAGATCAATACCTAGCATTAGGGCAGCCACATTTGTTCTATATGTGTACTGGTGCACCCAATGTACTTTTTTAATTGGCAATAACACCAGATGACACCCAGCTACATTTAGCAACAAACTGCTACACATTCGAAATAGAGATAAAATAATAACCAACCCCCACTTATATGCAGCAACATGGTCATTGTTAAAACAACCATCAATGCTGTGAATGCTGCAAAGAAAACTATCATACAACTAACATTCAAAGTGACATGCGGACAAAACTAAATAAGCTCCTCAAACTTTAGAACTCTGATTATTTTTTGCTTTTTTATTTTTTATATTGTTATAGTCCATTAACCACAAAGTGTAACCACTAAATTCATTTATATGTGTTTACCCTAATATTATTCATTGTATGTTAAATTTCAAATTTTTCTAGATGTAAACTTATGTAAACCATTGAGATCAATAAAGCCTTTATTGTAATAATAATAATAATAATAATAATAATAATAATAATAATAATAATAATAATAATAATAATAATAATAATAATAATAATAATAATAATAATAATAATAATAATAATAATAATAATAATAATAATAATAATAATAATAATAATAATAATAATAATAATAATAATAATAATAATAATAATAATAATAATAATAATAATAATAATAATAATAATAATAATAATAATAATAATAATAATAATAATAATAATAATAATAATAATAATAATAATAATAATAATAATAATAATAATAATAATAATAATAATAATAATAATAATAATAATAATAATAATAATAATAATAATAATAATAATAATAGCGCCACCTGGTTACTTACATTGTTGCAGGTAAGAAAAAAGTCTCCTAGTTTTTTTCAAATTAAATAGCTATACAAGTGGATTTTTCCCTTAAATATTTAAATATGCTATACTCAATGCCTACCCGAGCGTTTTAAGAAATGTGCGTGTCCTAAAATAATTAGTGAACAACGATATAAAAAATCAATAATAGTTACGAGTAGTAATTAATTCTCCGGTATGGCGTATAGACGTCAATGCAAAAAATTATAATTAATAACATTCTTTAGAATCAAAAAGTAAAAAGAGTAGAAGGAAAAATAGCGAAAAACATAATAAGTTTTAAATTTTAAAAAATAGTTTAAAAAATCAAAACAAAACCTTACCTTGTTGAAAAATTACTTGCGTAAATAATAAAATGGCGACTGCCCAGTCGTCAGCTCAAGAAGCTGGGCCTTCACACCACACAAGAAAAACATATGCAACTATTGCAAAAACTTACCAAGATAACGTAAACCCGGGAAAAAATCCCAGATTTAGAAAGACTACGTCAGACGATCTTAAAGACTTGGATCTAGTAAACCAAAATGAAATTGAGCCCCCCCACACACAATGGACAGATGATATGCTGGAACAGATTGGGGTCAGATTCAATAATACGATACCTAGAACCCTTTTTTCTACATTCAAAAGATTTTTTACTGAAAAATCAATAGTGTTGGCGGTAACAGACAATCACTGCACTCTCTACCGTTTCCCCAAGGAGCTACTTATTGAAGCACTAAACAAAAATAATTTACTGGAGACAGTACGATGCATAGGTGACCATCCAAATAGCAGATATGTAGCGGTTGAGTTTTGTGAAGCTACACAAAGGGATCAATTCAAAAATCATATTAAAACTCTAGGTAATTTTGCAATCGTACGTGTTGATGAAAACAGATACAAAAACATCACCGGAGTATTAAAAAATGCCTACTTCGGATATAGCTTTGACGATTTCCAAAGAATGATGAATCCATTCGGAAAGGTTACTTTTTTTCAGCAGATATACCTCAAAGAAACATCAGTACCCGTATTCACAAATAGTTTTGAATACAAAGTCAAGCTAAACAAAGAAATAGACCCAGAAAACATTCCAACACACATAACAGACCAAGAGGCAACGCTATACTTATATATCCGAGGACTAAAGCCACGTTGTTTCGCCTGTGGCAAAAGAGGCCACATAGCAACGCAATGCAATGAAGAAGTAAATCTAGTGGAAGAGAATAACCACCCCTCACAAAGATTAGAAGGGAAACCAAATAGAGCACACAAATCCACGGAGCAGGAAAACATAGATTTCCCACCACTTAAGTCAATAATATCAAAAATTAAAATTAATAAAAATAAAACGATAGACCATCCCCCAAGCAAGTCAATGAAAATAACAATTAACACAAACACGAATGAGGAAGAGGAAAACTTTGAACCCCAGGCAAAATCACTTAGTGATAAGTTAATAGAACATGAAAATAATTACATGCAAAAAGAAACAAAAGAACTGCCAAACGGAGATAACAATCAAGCTGAGGACAAAACAATAATCAAAACGACAACTGAAATAATGGATACCACCACACAATCCTTTCCAGCAGTTAAAAACACACCTCCGGAAAGTAAACGAAAACAAGCAGAACAAAAAAAAATAGAGAAAACAAATGAAAGCATGCAAAATGAAGCGAAGGAAATCTCAAAAGAAAATAAATATCATACAGAACACACAATAATAAATAAAACCGCAACAGAAATCATGGACAGCATTACAGAGTTTTTTCCAAATGTTGGAAGCACACCAACGGAAACTAAAAGAAAGCAGCCCAAAGTAAAAAAAACTAGAGAAAGCAAAAAAATTAAAACTAACGAGCAAGAACTTACACAAGTAGACATGCCGGACCAATCATCAGATGAATCTATGGAAATAGAATCACTCTTACTGGAAGAAATGACTTTGGAAAACGAAAACAAAGAGACTGCAATAGATAAACATGCAAATAGTAAGTCTGCCAGCAGCAAAAAAAAACCGCAATGAAAAAACGTTTAGCTCGCAGGTACGAGATAAAATTCCAGCACTCTAATCGGAAAAAAATATAAATAATATCCCCTACATACAAAAATATACAATTCAAATGAAGATAAATATTAGTGCAGTAAACGTCCGAGGTTTGAATTCAATTAAAAGAATGCAGCAAATTAAATATTGGATACAGACAACACAACCATCCATTTTAGGGCTATTGGAAACAAAAATTTATAGCGGATCCCGCTTTGATCCAGCGCTACATATGAATAAAATAGGCTTTTGCGCATGCTCCAGAGATACAGCAACGCCTTCAAATGGCACAGGTATTTTTATCAACCAACAATGCCCATTCACTACTTTTAAAATAATTTTTATAGATGCAAATCTCCTTATAACAACATTCAATCATAGACAACTTTCAATCAATGTTATTTTTGTATATATACCTCCGGGGCCAATAGTAATTAGCAGAATAATTGCTACAATAAATTCAATTCTAGCTACCAATCCCCACCCCACTATTCTTGCTGGAGATTTTAATATGACCTATAAAAAGTTTGTCACAAAATGGTTACACCAACTTACAATACCACTAATGAGCGGGGAAGGGTTTCTTCCACCGGACTCAGTATCTTTTTATAATAACAGACACGGTACTTTGATTGATCTGCTGTTTTATTCTCCCATGTTACACCATGCAATTGAAGTAAAACTTTCTCCCACCAATTTTTCTGATCATGCAGCACAAATAATGAAACTAAATTTAGACACACACTGCAATACTTTTAACAACATACAAAAAACAATAAGAATTCTACTTCCAAATAGTACTCCCGAGGCTCTCTTCTCAGAAATGTATATAATGTTAAACAAATTAAATCAAATTGAACTGGACCCGATTTCCAAATATATAGCATATATAAATACACTCTCGTTTAACATAAATCACATTACACAAAAATCCACCCCCCCTTCAAAATTAATCACATTAGCAGAGGAAATAAATAAAAGGATAATACAGGCAAAACCAGTCAAGAATAACCAAGCAAATATAATAAAGCTAACAAAGTTATACAATCAAACCGTTGATAAACTGAAACAATATCTAGCAATAAAGAAAAAGAAAATTTGTCTCACACAACAACATACATGGACCCGCGGATATATTCGTTGGGCTTTAGGTTATCCATGCACAAACAAAGTACCCATGGCGCTAGAATGGGAAAATAGAGTGACAGCTGGTTATAATATGCTAGACCCTATATATAACTACTTCAAAAAAAAACTAACTAAAAATAATCATTTCAAACCACTTGCAGATTATTTTGGCAAGCCTCAGTCGGAAGACACACTTTTGAAATAAAAGATTTTGCAATAGTTTTAAACTCAGTCCCAAGCACATGTCATCCAGGGCCACCAGGGATCCCACAATTTGTACTGTCACATCTCAGCCAATTCACAAATAAATATTTATGTCAACTTGCAAATCAATTATCACAGAAACTATACAATATACAAGGGCTATATCCAATATCAATGGTCCCATTTATAAAAAAACAAGAACCAATTTCCACACTAGCCAATCTCCGACCAATCTCAATGGAGCCATTGGGAATAAAAATACTGGAAAAGGTCATAAAGGATAAAATTGAACAATACATAGTACCAATAATATCACAGCATCAATACGCAAAAAAGGGGTCATCCACAGGGCAGGCAGCACTAATATATAAAACGCTAATCAATTCAGTTATTAAAAAGAAAAAATATGCACCAATGGTAGTCCAGCTGGATTTTGAAAGTGCTTTTGACTCTGTCCCAATAGAAACACTATTGAGTCAGCTAAAAGAAACACAGATACCTAAAACAATATTATATACAATAGGCAATTTGCTTCTAAATAGAGAAATACACATCACGCTCAATGGTAGATCCACATCATCATTCAATCCCAGCCAATCAATCCCGCAAGGTTCTCCACTAAGCACACTGCTATTTACCTTTTATTTAAATCCACTGCTAGAGCAAATAAATAAAAAAATTCAAGGAATTCAAATACCAAATACTAATACATACATTCCCTGCATAGCTTATATGGATGATGTCACAGTGTTTCTAAACTCAAAAAAGCAAATACATATACTACAGGAAATAATAGAAGAATACACAAAAAATTTCAAATTAAAAATTAACATCAATAAATCAGTAGCATGGTCAATATACACAGGCAAAACAGACACACAAATTTATCAAGGTAAGCCCAGTAATTTCCTGGGTTTTCCTTTCCACTTGGGAATGAGCCAGATGAGAAGGAATATACAAAATAAACTCAAGTTCGAAGCGGAAAGGATCATAACATCACTCTCCAGATCATATCTCTCACTCTATGCAAAAGTGTCACTATTTAATCAACTTATAATGACCAAAATAACTTACTACCTGCCAATAATTACTTTTACAAAACAATTTACAAAGTCAATTAACTCACTCTGTAATAAACTATTATGGAACAGAAAAATAGTAGCAATTTCCTTAAAGCAACTTAACCAACCAACAAAATGGAATGGCCTTGGACTGCATGCTATACATACTTTCTACACACAAAAAACAGTAAATCTACTGATTACAATATTCAGACGTTTTCCAAACATAGAACCAAAAGAGGAAATCACACCAACGGACCGACCCCCACCCACAGACAATTATATAAATACACTATTGATAAGTATTAAAAACATTAAAGATAAAATAGCACTGAAGAATCCAATTAAATATACTTATTGGCAAATTCATGATTTTCTAACTCAAAGCCAAGAAAACAACAATAGGATAACAGTACTAGGAATAAATAATAGTCAATTACTCAAAAAGTACAAAACATGGTATTTAGAACCTAAATTGTTTGACTTCATCCTCAAATTGAATTTAAATGCACTACCTACAGCACATTTCATTCGGTTCAGAAGATTTTACCTAAATGTTGATCCAATGTGTGCTTTATGTCACCGGGAAGAAGAAACACAAGAACATTTAATATATCACTGTAAAGGCTTAGAAAAAGTCAGACAAATGATGGTGAATAATTACAGGAAAAGGGAAACCACAATAGAAAAAATGCTAAAGGCTTTCAATGAAAATAAAATACCTATAATACGTGCAGCAACTTTCAGTATATATGCCTTATGGTGTACTAGATGTGCTTTCACTTTAGGAAACAATCCAAGAAGACATCCCAACACATATCACAACAAACTAGGAAAACTTAAGGAAAGGGACAATCTTCTAGCACCACCGGACATTTATGCTGCCACATGGTCTCTATTTAAAATAAAAGCAGCCTTATAATGGATAGACCAAATACAACCTCTGAAAAATGGAAAACTGAAATGAACTCATAATAAGAACTGAAAAATCTAAAAGGTGTGAACTGCAAAAGACGCTAATGGTTAAAAAAAACAAAAGTATATTTTCTGTGTTTCAAGATGTATCCTAGAATATGATGTTTTATACAATGTATTACTTGATAAGAATGTAACCTTTTTTTTTGCCTAATAAAGTTTGCTTTGAAATATAATAATAATAATAATAATAATAATAATAATAATAATAATAATAATAATAATAATAATAATAATAATAATAATAATAATAATAATAATAATAATAATAATAATAATAATAATAATAATAATAATAATAATAATAATAATAATAATAATAATAATAATAATAATAATAATAATAATAATAATAATAATAATAATAATAATAATAATAATAATAATAATAATAATAATAATAATAATAATAATAATAATAATAATAATAATAATAATAATAATAATAATAATAATAATAATAATAATAATAATAATAATAATAATAATAATAATAATAATAATAATAATAATAATAATAATAATAATAATAATAATAATAATAATAATAATAATAATAATAATAATAATAATAATAATAATAATAATAATAATAATAATAATAATAATAATAATAATAATACAGAAAAGGGATAAGAGACTGGCCAGACCTGACATTTATGAGCAACCTGGTCATTACTTAAAATTAGATCTATGTTATAGTGAATTGAGGAAATTAAACATTATAAAAAAACTTAGAAGGATATGCATGTCAAATTAGCAACAAGGACAATTTAGCACAATTTTTTCCTTTCTATTATAAGTAATTGATTTGCTAATGGTGTTCAAATGATAATGGACAATCCAGGATATTATATGTAGACAAACTATGTAAATGCAAAATTTGTAATTCTTTTGAGACAATAAAGGCCTTTTGAAACATAATAATAATAATAATAATAATAATAATAATAATAATAATAATAATAATAATAATAATAATAATAATAATAATAATAATAATAATAATAATAATAATAATAATAATAATAATAATAATAATAATAATAATAATAATAATAATAATAATAATAATAATAATAATAATAATAATAATAATAATAATAATAATAATAATAATAATAATAATAATAATAATAATAATAATAATAATAATAATAATAATAAATACGGTTCAATTTCATCTTTAATAATTTTCTCCATAATTTTGATCGGCAAAGGTCCCATAGATATTGGTCTGAGGTCTGTAATAGGTGGAATAATTGCTTTCTTTTTATTATAGGGTACTATGGCTATTGGATAGACACCCTCCATGGGTTGAATTTGTTGCACTAGATGGTTTGCTAACTGACACAAATATTCTGTTGTGAATTTGCTTAGATGCTTTAATACAAACAATGGAACTCCAGGACTACCTGGATGGCAAGCATTTCGAATAGTATTTAGTTTTGTTGTGAATAGATCTTTTGTGAATGGGGTTTTTGTCTCTGGTGGGCCAAACAGATTATGTGGTATTTTATATGGTTGTCTTTCTTGTAATTTCTCTTTAAAATATTCAAAAATTGGCATAATCATATTGTGTCCTGCATATGTTCCACTATTTGTATATAGTGCCACTTATCTCCGAAGCACAATATGCAAAAAAAAACTCTTCAACAACAGAAGCAGCTTTATTCTTCAAAGCAATTCTAGCAACAGTAAAACAGCAGAAAAAATATGGACCCGTTGTTGTGCAGCTTGATATAGAAGCTGCATTTGACTCAGTCAATATATACACACTTCTAAAAATGCTAAAAGACACAGAAATTCCTAGAACACATCTATATATAATTGCTAAGCTGCTTCTGAACAGAGAGATCCATATAACTTTAAATGGAAGAAACTCACCATCTTTCACACCCACCAAATCTATATCCCAAGGATCCCCTCTTAGTTCACTATTGTTTATATTTTACATCAATCCCCTTATTAAAAGCATACAAAATGAATTTACTGGGATCGAGATACCAGACACAACACAGCGCACTACATGCATCACCTATATGGATGATGTTACCATATTCCTAACATCAAAAAAACAAATACCGCAACTCCAAAAGATATTACAAGAATATTCACAAAAATATGAATTATCATTTAATCCAGCAAAAACCACAGCCTGGTCTCTATACACTGGTAAACCATGTACATCAATTTACAAATAAAAACCAAACTCTTTCCTTGGGTTCCTATTTCATATGGGAATTACAGGAATGAGATGTCATATCCAAAATAAACTTAAAGAAGAAGCCACAAAAATTATAAACTCCTTGTCCAAGGCATATCTTTCACTATATTCCAAAGTACAGTTAATTAAACAGCTTATCACAACCAAAATAACTTACAATTTACCAGTTATTTCATTCTCAAAGGGGTTCATTTCAAAAATTAAAACCATATATAATAAACTACTTTGTGCCAGAAAAACAGTAGCAATTTCCACAAAAAAACTTAGCCAACCTCTAATAAAAAATGGACTTGGCTTGCACAACATCAATGTTTTTCATATACAGAAGTTAAGGAACTCAATAATCACAATACTTGCCAAATACCCCAAAATTAACCACTTGCTAGAAGTTACTCCAACAGATAGACCACCTCCAAAAGGTTCCTTTTTCACCAACATTATATACCAATGCAAAACCACAGACAAGATTCCAGAACAGTATTTGCATAAGTATTCATACTGGGATATTTATGGTTTAATAAACAGAGAAGCAGATACTAATGTTATACAACCTATGCTAGGAATTAACAACAAGAGACTACTCAAGGAATATAAAAAATGGGCTCTAGAGTCCAAATACTTTGATTTTATCATGAAAATCAATCTCATTGCTTTGCCAACAACCCACTTTCTTTATCATAAAAGAATGTATATATCTATTGACCCCTTCTGTGGACTCTGCCATCGAGCAGAAGAGACACTGGACCACTTTATTTATCAATGTGTAGCACTCAATCAAACACGACAGATGATGTGTAACACCTACAGAAAACCGGGTACAATCATTAATCACATAATAGCTGCTTTTCAGGGAAGATCAATACCTAGCATTAGGGCAGCCACATTTGTTCTATATGCGTATTGGTGCACCCGATGTACTTTCTTAATTGGCAATAACACCAGATGACACCCAGCTACATTTAGCAACAAACTGCTACACATTCGAAATAGAGATAAAATAATAACCAACCCCCACTTATATGCAGCAACATGGTCATTGTTAAAACAACCATCAATGCTGTGAATGCTGCAAAGAAAAACTATCATACAACTAACATTCAAAGTGACATGCGGACAAAACTAAATAAGCTCCTCAAACGTTAGAACTCTGATTATTTTTGCTTTTTTAATTTTTATATTGTTATAGTCCATTAACCACAATATGTAACCACTAAATTCATTTATATGTGTTTACCGTAATATTATTCATTGTATGTTAAATTTCAAATTTTTCTAGATGTAAACTTATGTAAACCATTGAGATCAATAAAGCCTTTATTGAAACGTAATAATAATAATAATAATAATAATAATAATAATAATAATAATAATAATAATAATAATAATAATAATAATAATAATAATAATAATAATAATAATAATAA
>JAQFVV010014698.1:0-29406 GCA_028023455.1 Epiperipatus broadwayi
AAAAAATTTTTTGTGGGAGACAAAAATGTTTTTTAAACTATTATTTAAGTTAGAATATTTATTTGTAAACTATTGTAATCATTATATTTAAGTTGGAATAAAATTTTAAAATCAAGATTTAATAGATTTAAAATCAATACTTCAAATTTGAGACTATAATATTTTAGATTGGTGACCTAGTTTCTTATATATGGAACACTGGGCAGGAAAACTTTGAATATATTGATATCGAATTTAAAAATTGTTCTTAGAACTTCAATATGTTTTAAGTAATGTCAGGATTTTCTTAGTTTCAGTTGTAAGCTTCATTTAAGTTCCAATAAAATAATATTAGTTTACAATATGGTTTTATTAAGCATTTTTTCTTAAAAATTTTTTTTTCATATAAAACAAAATGTCAAACACTTTTCGATAAAAGAATGACTTCATATTTTAAGTTAATTATTACTTTATTATATACATACATAATTATTCACTTATACTAAATATGATGTTTACATAAGAAGTATATATATTAACTTATAGCATATATATAATGTCATGTCGATTTAAAGTACAATATAATTTTATGTTTTTATTTACTGTGCAAATACTAAAAAGTTAAAAATAGAGATATTTTATATTAAATGCTTTTATTTATCATGCACTGAAAAGAAAAATAATAATTGTTTCTTCAACCACAATTGTATTTTTTATTTAACTTGAAATAGGGGGGTAGATATCCATTAATATTTTCATAACAAGAGAGTGACTTAATTAATTTCTGGAATACCCCCACCATGCTTGTATTTCAAGTTAAATTAAAAAACCCCAATTGTGGTTGAAGAAACAATTATTTTATTGCTTTTTGGTGCATGGTAAACAAACAACATTTAATATATAAAAAATCTTTATTAACTAATACATAAAAATACAATCTGTAGTTTATACTCCAAGAAAGGCAATCTTCTTTTAACAATAAAGATGGAATCCTATCTTTATTTATGGTTCAATATATTTATATAGACACTAAAGATTGCAACTTGACCATAGATATTGCAATTATTGATACAAAAAAGTTTAAATAAAGCTTCTTAAACAGCTAAATATAACCTGTTCTGAATGGAGACTAATAAATAGTCAATTATAATATTACAATTTACATTACATTTAGCCTTGCACATTATTATAATTATTATTCAAGTAAAAATTTGGTACTTTTTTAATTTAAAAATTATAATTGCAGTTTCTAATGTTATAATTAACTATTTATTAATCTGCATTCAAAACAGGTTATATTTACCTATTTAAAGAGATTTATTTAAATTTCTTTGTATCAATAATTTCAATCTCTGTGGTCATAGGAGATTGCCTCCACCCAGTTTGAAATTGTTGATTGTTATTGATATGAAATTGGCTAAGTATTGACTGATTTTTAATTTTGATAAAACACACATCTTATATATATATATATATATAATAAATAAAATGTCTGTCAATTAAAAACAAAATTGTAATTATAAATAAATAACAAATTTAACCGTTTACAAACTATTACAAACAATCCTTAAATCCGCAGAAGAACTTTCGGTTACTTTCTTAAACCTGCTTGAATTTAATGGCAGTTGAAGCAGGTTTAAGAAAGTAACCAAAAGTTCTTCTGCGGATTTAAGGATTGTTTGTAATAGTTTGTAAACCGTTAAATTTGTTATTTATTCATAATTATATATACATATGATTTGTTTTTCCTTATCAGACTTTGAAAACACCTTATTAAATTTTTTTCTTACAATTATTTTTTTTTCTTGGAGTGCAAACTATAGGTTATAGTTTTATATATTAATTTAAAAAAACATTGACTCCCACCAAAAATGCAATTTTCATAAAAATATATATAACATAAACTTAATCTTTTTTAATCTCCTTGGTTTTTTTATTATAGTAAAAAATATAAAGGATTTAATTAATTTTTAAGGACTATTTTTCAATTAAATTACTTTATATATATATATATTTGAAACCAGGCACTCTTCACAAACCTGGGAGCGTAATTGTAAGTATAGAGGATTTGAACTTAGATTTTCAAGCACCCTTCAACTATCCACACTATCTCATACAACTGATACATATGACCACACACATGAGAAAAGATTAATAATCACCAATATACGTATTTCGTGCTAAACCAGCACTCATCAGTTGGTCCAGACTATCATCTCTCACACATATATATAATCAATGCTCACTTTATATTAAGATAGCAAATCTTCATACTTTAATGGACAGGCTTCAATCCACTGCAACCTCCAACTTTTCAGCCATCCATATCATTGAAAATCTGATGATGAAAACTCAAATCCCATGCTGATGCTAATATTATTGCCATGCCCATGTTGACCTGAAGTCACTCTGACCCCTCATGTATAGGATAGCATCCATTAAATACATATAAGAGGGATGGACAGGATACAAGCTTAATATGTAAATATTAAGCTCCCAGGTTTGTGAAGAGTGCCTGGTTTCAAATATTTACATATTAAGCTTGTATCCTGTCCATCCCTTTATGTATTTAATGGATGCTATCCTATACATGAGGGGTCAGAGTGACTTCAGGTCAACATGGGCATGGCAATAATATTAGCATCAGCATGGGATTTGAGTTTTCATCATCAGATTTTCAATGATATGGATGGCTGAAAAGTTGGAGGTTGCAGTGGATTGAAACCTGTCCATTAAAGTATGAAGATTTGCTATCTTAATATACCTGAGCATTGATTATATATATGTGTGAGAAATGATAGTCTGGACCAACTGATGAGTGCTATTGGTGATTACTAATCTTTTCTACATGTGTGTGGTCATGTATATCAGTTGTATGAGATAGTGTGAATAGTTGAAGGGTGCTTGAAAATCTGAGTTCAAATCCTCTATACTTATATATATATATATATATATATATATATATATATAAGTATAGAGGATATATATATATATATATATATAAATTTAAGTAATGTAACATTTATTCCACATTCACTCCTGCAATTATTGACTATATTGCTTTCCTTTCTTTTAATTTTAATTTTTTCAGTTACTGATAATCAAATTAACTTATTACTATGTGTTTTTCTCATGAAATATTGTTTTTGCTAGCCCCATTTTACAGTATTTTAATGCTATATTTTTTACAATGCTTCACAACTATATGAAATCAACCATCCCATGGGAAAGACTATTAGGTCAATAATGAAAAATATATAAAATATCTATTTCAATATGTTAGCATAAATGTTTCCAAAGTTTATGCAAGGGCCAAACTCTCCATAAGCATAAGAAATGGTGATCATATGATGTTTCCAAAGTTGAAGAACAGATTTTAAAAGAATTTGTTAGGTATTTCAGAAATAAATGGAGTCAATAAAATAAATGTTATTAATTTACTTTTCTCTATTTTTTATAACTCAAATAATTATAATTCAATAACAAAACAATTATTTCTACAAAATTAAAATTCTGTATTATAATCAGACTATTTATTTACATTTAGAAATGTAATAATTGTTTTTATGCATTTTTATTATTTTTATGTATGTAATATTGTTTTAATTTAAACTTTATCAAACATATAATTTACTAATGGAATGGTGAGATATGAGAGAATAAGATATAATAAAACAATTATATTTAAAATCAAACCTGATGACATTTTCTCTTTTTCTCATTTATTTTGTGTGTATGGGTATGCTATAAAATCTCAATTTCTTGTGTTCAAACTTAGATAAATAACATGTAGGTAAACAAAAATGAAGATGTTAAAAAAGTTGCATCTGTTAAGTTCTGATAACAGCAACCAAAGCATCATCATCATTCTCACTGTAATATAATTGTATTATAAATTAATGTAATAAATCGTAAATGTGGAATTTTAGCATATATTTAAGCAGAAGTAAATTCACATATTTATAAGCTCGCATCCAATTAAAAAAATAAATCCCTTCTCTCTCATAATAAAAAGTATATCAGGTGAAACTACTTTTATTTGAACAACTGAAGAAACTTTTATAATTATCAAATAAATATAGTGATTTGTTATATATATATATATATATATATATATAAGAAAACTTGTTTAGCCTCAGGATTGTCAATTAGTAATAAATATTGTTTCTTAGCAGCATCAAAAACCAAAAGTTATCACTGTTTACATTGTTATAATTTCCTCATTTCTCTGTTTAATTATAATACCAATCCATGGAAATATTTAATTCAATATATAAATTATTTATAAAACTCATTCATTATAAATTGTTCTAATAAATTTTCTCAAGTCAGTTGAAATACACTTTATATTTAAAAATATTGGCTAATGCTGAAATCAGAATTTTAAAGTAACAAAATGAGCATTTATTTTGTACATCAACCAAATAGGACAATTACAACTTGTGAGAATATTGCAAATATAAATAACAGTTAAATCAATTAGTTTCATTTTATTTTCTCAAAGCAGATGCATGAAATATTCATTTTTAATAACCTTGAAAAAGATTAAATCAATTTATAATGACATTTATTTCATTCTTGCAAGTTATTATTATCGACAGAACTACATATTATATCATTATGGGATGACAAAAGAGGTACTTCTTTTGTTAGTGAAAAATTTTTCATTTGCATATTAACTCTTATAAATATATTTGTTTGTTTCAACATTCTCTTACATAAAATGTCTACCATCTCATATTAAAATTTATAATAATGATTTTAATGTATCAGAATTAAAAATAATTTACATTAAATAATTGATTTAGCCTTTTTCAAGATAATTAAAAATGTATCCTTAATGCATTTGCTTTGAGAAAATAAATTAAAATTGAGTTAATTAATTCTCTTTCAATCTGTCCATTTACTGAGTTTTCACATTCAACATTGAATTGAAAATTAAACCATTATTACTTATCAGAAAATAATAAATTTGACTTTATTTGATACATATTATTGTTTACTTATGAAATAAATTCTAAATATTGACATTTTATTTGTGAAAATATTTTTAAAAAATGACAATATGATGAAAACAAGAAAAAATTTGTACATCATTTCTAGTAAGATTATTTTAATTTTCAAAATCAATGAAATATTCATTAGTCCCAAGGAATAATTTTTTAAAAAAAATCTAATGAATTATGCTTTAAAAATTAATTTTTAAAATATTTATTGCAATATTATGTATTTTCATACTATCTATTATCAATAACATGGATGATGTAAAAACTCATCTTGTAAATGTCTTCAGGATAAATTTATGTTGTCTAAAAATATAATATTCTGTTTTTGAAAATAAAATTTTTCCATTCAAAATAAATTATTAATAATTTATATCTTGATTTGAAATAATTATTGTACAAAATGAATCTAAAATTATAATACATACATATTTTAATATATTTTTGGTTTTTCAAATTATTTTCTTCAAGCACTAAAAATTTGGTAAATCATCAAGGCATAAGTTGGGGTGAAGCTAAAGCTTTATTTTGCTAAATTTTTGATTTTCTAGCCATCTATGAAATTTTGTCTGAATTAAAATTTTACATCAAAATATAAAATACATGTTTTTTTTTTTAAAAAAAAGCTTGCAAAAATTCTCAATAGGTGGCTAATAAATCAAAATCCAGAGATTTCTTGCTAGAGCTGATTGTAAGGTTAAATTATTATTTAATTTTGCTGCAGAAATTATTTTTTGAAATTGGTTCATATAGGATTTTTATGAGTTGGCAAAACATATTACATCTTTGTTGTAAGAAAATCCTGATTTGCACATTAGCATTTTTGAAGTTGATTGTTTATTTCAATATTGTGTTATGCAGAATGTCTATCAACTATCATTTTATATATATTGAAGTAAATATTTCATGGAAACCATCCTAATCAGTGGCCAAATTTGGATAGAGAAAAGAATAAAAAGCAGTATTAAGTTGGTTTTTAAATAGGGAAGTTCTATAGTACAATTTGTTTGGTCATTCATACTGTTTTAATTGATATGATAATAATTTAAAGCCCAATTTATTACCTATGCATACATCTATGCAGTAGGAGCTTTAAATTATTTGTGTGTATCTGTTTAAATGATTATGAAAGTTAAATTTTTAACATTAATTTAAGTATTAGAAAAATCTAAATTCAATTCTAAATTCTAAATCAATTTTCAATATTTTTTAAAAATAAAATCTATTTTTGGTAAAAACATAGTAATTAGGATTTATTATCAAAAGTTCAAGATAAAATTTTTAATTAAGTGTAGTCTGGAAACTATTTTTTTTTTTTTAAAAATGCAATTAGTTAATAAGAATTCAGAGGAGATGGGAAGAGAAAATGGTGTTTCCCATTTTTATATTATCGAATTATTTCAATCAAATTCGTTTTTTGAAAAACAAAATAACAGAAAGTGTTATCTCATAAGGTTATACAAAAACCAAAATGTCTTTGGAGTTTGATTCATTCACACTGCTTCCTGTTTAAAGAGTTAGTCTGATTGCCTTCTTTTTCCTGGATTTTTCTCTATAATAGAGATAGCTTTAAAAAGAACCATTGTGAAGTACTGTCAAAACTTAGAATGTTAGTTAAAATCTATTATATAGGAAAAAAAAATATTTGTAAATAAATTTAACACTCCTAAGATCTCTATTTGTCAGATTCTCTGACTTAGGATTAAAGTGACATCCTGATCATTGTCTTTCATGCTTAACTGCCAGTAATTATCCCAAACTAATTACAAAAATTCAGTCAAAATAGAAAATTTATAAACATGCAGCTTTTCTCATTTATATGTGATCTTGCATAAAAAATATAAAATTGTCTAAAATATTTCAAATACTTAGAAATTTAATGGTGATTTATAGAAGTACAGTACTCAAAGATCATCTGAAAATCGCTCATAACTGGAAGTCACATAGTATGACTACAAGTTATTTATAGTAAAACTTTAGCAATACAAAAAATTCTTTAACGATTGAACAATAGATTATAAACAATTAATTTTGCTCTTGATTTTAATTAATTATGGGAAAAAATTGTTTTAGATAGCTGGATTTTTGGACATTTAAATGTCTGAAAGTTTCAGATTTTCTTCTCAATAGTTAGGCATTGATAAAATGCTGGACTAGTTCTAGTATTTTTATTCCCTAGCACCTCACTGATGACGCTAGAGGCAGAAACCGCAGTCTGAGGTTGAGGGGATTTTTGAAGCTTCATAAGAGTTTGTTTTTAACTTACTCTATATATAACATTTGTAAATAGGAGCTTTATTAAAATTAGGTCATATGACTTGATTTTTTATCAATTTAATTTTAGTTTTTTGCTATTAATGCTTTGGCGATTTTATATTGCTAGAGCTATTAATATATGGTGTATCTGAACTTAGTTCAGTCACATACGGCTATTTGAGTTAGATAGCTGGATTTTTGGACATTTAAATGTCTGAAAGTTTCATATTTTCTTCTCAATAGTTAGGCATTGATAAAATGCTGGACTAGTTCTAGTATTTTTATTCCCTAGCACCTCACTGATGACGCTAGAGGCAGAAACCGCGGTCTGAGGTTGAGGGTATTTTTGAAGCTTCATAAGAGTTTGTTTTTAACTTACTCTATATATAACATTTGTAAATAGGAGCTTTATTATAGTTAGGTCATATGACTTGATTTTTTATAAATTCAATATAAAACCTTATATGTATATATGTGTTGTAAAAATTTGCTTAGACAACTGTATATGAGCATAATGTGGTCATCATCATCATCGTCGTCGTCGTCATCATCATCATAATAATAATAATAATAATAATAATAATAATAATAATAATAATTTATTAATAAATACAAATACTGGGAAATTTATGAATTAATGCATGAAGATAATAACACAATTGCTTTAGAACCAATACTGGGAATTAATAATAAGCAATTGGTTAAAAGGTATAAACGATGGGCCTTAGAACCAAAGTTTTTCAATTTTCTAATAAAACTTAATCTATCTGCATTACCTACCACATATTTTCTTTGCCATAAAAGACTGTATACGTCAATTGATCCCTTTTGTGAGTTATGCCATCGAGCTGAGGAAACCCTATCACATCTGCTATATCACTGTGAGGGACTTAGGCACATAAAAAATATCATAACTAGCAGTTACAGGAGGTCTAATGTAACAATGCATCAATTAATTTCTGCATTTAGAGAAGGATTAACACCAAGTGTCAGGGCAGCAACCTTTGTGCTATATGCATACTGGTGTACTAGATGCACTTTTCTAATTGGTAACAATTCCAGGAGACATCCAGTTACTTTTTCAAATAAACTTGAAATAATACAGAAAAGAGATAAGAGACTGGCCAGACCTGACATTTATGCAGCAACCTGGTCATTACTTAAGATTAGATCTATGTTATAGTGAATTGAGGAAATTAAACATTATAAAAAAACTTGGAAGGATATGCATGTCAAATTAGCAACAAGGACAATTTAGCAACAATTTTTTCCTTTCTGTTATAAGTAATTGATTTGCTAATGGCAAGTGATAATGGGCAATCCAGGATATTATATGTAGACGAACTAATGTAAATGCAAAATTTGTAATTCTTTTGAGACAATAAAGGCCTTTTGAAACATAATAATAATAATAATAATAATAATAATAATAATAATAATAATAATAATAATAATAATAATAATAATAATAATAATAATAATAATAATAATAATAATAATAATAATAATAATAATAATAATAATAAATTTTTAAGAGATTTTTTATATTTTATTTCTATTCCAACAAATCAATTTATAGATTAAACATGGGAAATCGTTTAAGAAATCAAAATTTAAGTGTAGAACTGTTTTTTTTTTAAGTGTCATAGCATCAGCTGGGACGCGAACCCGCAACCCGGGCAACTGCTTGCAAGTGCAAGGCAGTCGCCCTGACCTCTCGACCACCAATGCAAGACAGAACTGTTGTTTTAGGCTATTTCTTTGAATAATTCTAAATAAAAGAAAGCATAATTAATTTTAAAATATCAGTTAAAATTAATTCTGTAATTTTGTATGTCTTAAATTCATAGATTTTGAATTCCTACTAGTGTATAATACACTCTTAGTTTGAAATACATACATGATATAGTTTTTTAAATAACGTAAATTAAATAAGTTATATTAAAACAACCATATTAAATAATTTGATAAAATTTCTATAGCATTTTATGATACAAATAATTAGTTACAATTTGTTTAGACATTTCTAATTAACATTTTAAAATCTTGCAAGTGTGTGCATGCATGCAATAGTTATTTTGACTGCAGGAAAAGTTTAAAAGAAACTGATTACAATTAAAGTTTATTGTTAAAGGAGTTAGTATTTAATACTATTTAAACTTATAATTGTTTAAAATTTATTATTTTCTCAAATATTATATTTAAACTTTGAAAGCATCTTTTAAAAATAATTAATTTATCACTATTGTAATATTTTAATTTATTGTAAATAATGAATTATATATTTTAAGTGTAATATTAATTTATCCTGTCTAAAAATCCAGACAGCTAAAAAAATCTCTTATTAGAATATATGTCTTGATAACTAGTTAAGGCTGTATAAATCATCAATTAATAATATCTTAAATCTATTGATCATTGATTTTGATAAAATCACATGGTTTATTTTATAAAAATAGTTTACTACATGTTGCAAGATCTTAATTAACTGACTGAATTCCTTATTAATCTATTAATCAATAAGCTGATTATAAATCTAAAAAAATAATGCTAGAGAACAATCTGCTGCACACCATTATGAAACTCCAATACTAACTTTATCAGAGCAAGGAAACACAGAACTTGTAACACTGATTTGCTAATGTTGTAAATACTACATATATAAAATTACATTATTTTGAACAATTTTCAACTATCAATTTATTGTCGTGTTAATGTTTTATCTAAGATAAAACTTATTGTGCTGATATTATTGATATAAAAATTATGTTTGATTTCAGGAATAATGTAGTAAGTCTTTATTCTAAAATTAACTATAAACTTTACAGTGATCTACTGTTATGATATTAATCGCCATTATATTTTTTATCACATTAAATTTGTTGTGATAAAAAATGCTTATTTAAATATTTGTATAATTAAAAAATGAATTTACTGTATTCCAAAAAATTGTGCTTTGTTTACAAGGATAATATGAAAGTTTAATCTGCATTTATTTTAAAATAAAAAAAATACTTGCTGAAGTATGTTCCATTGCATTGGGAAATTTTATTTGCATTTTAATAATTAAAAAATAATGTACCATATAAACTTTGTATTGCTTTGGATTCATCTTTGCTCTTTTCAATGCCTTGGATATTGAAAAATCATTTATCAATTTGTAATCTTGAAATATTAAAATTAATTTTTAATAAAATCTTCTAGATTATCATGGAATCATTATTTGAAATGGAACACCAGGAATTTGTGCTTTAAAATTAGTAATTTTAGGATTTATAAACTGTTTATAAATGGCAAAGGCTAACAAATTTTTGAACATAAAATTTATTTATCAATTTTTCTTTATGCATATAATATTTTTATGCATATAATATTTTTTTGCTAACAATTTGTTTAGAATTTATATGTATCATGAGTCGATATTGGATTTCTCAAAATATATTTGCAGTATAGTATCAATAAAAGTAAAATGAATATCTCAGATAGGAAGTTATTTGAAGAATGGTATGAATGAATGGATTGTACAAATGGGGATGATGTAAGATTTTTTTTAATAAATTGTTATTTTATAATTCTTTATGCCTAATTGTTTTATTATAAATACATTGTGGTTTTCAGTCGTTCATACCAAGTTTCTCATATTATTATATGATAAGTAAGATCTGCTTTTCTTGATCTCTATTCATTATATAATAAATATAATTTTACTTCTGAATATTATATGAACAAAACACTTATTTATAAGTAAGTTTTAGTAGAGAAGATATAAATTAAATATTAATATCGATAGGCTTAACGTTTTCGAGGATCCATGCCTCATAATCATAGCCATCATAAAAAAATATAATAAAATATATGCAAAGATATTTAAATAAGCCAGTCTTATATAGCTCATTTCTTTGAGATCTCAAAGCAAGTATCTTTTCTATTATAGCATGGATGTTTTCATTAATGTAGAATGCTTTTTTATATTTTTCTTTTAGGATCATTTGATTCTGAGCATTCGATTATGGGATTGGCAGGTGTGAAGTTGTGTCCAGATTGCTTGGCATGCTCCAAAAATATAGAGGATGTATTGTTGTTCTTCTGAGTTTTGTTGTAAGTGTACAGATATTGAGAAAGCCTAGTGTTGATTGTAGCTTTAGTTTCACTGTAATATACAGCATGACATCTGTCCTGAGGGCATGCAATAAAGTATACCACATGTGGAGTGAATGATCGATCAATGTGATCTTTAGAGTTGTTAATCAATCTATTAGAATTAGGTGGAGTTCTAAATGCTATTTTAAATTTATTGGTTAATGCTTTAGTTAGTTTGTTAGATATTTTGGCAATGTAGAGGATTGTTATTCTAGGTAGATTGGTGATAGGTCTTTGAAATTATTTTCATATGTTATTTAAATTATATCTTTAGAGTTTAATGCATTACAGATGACATAATGTTGTGTTGGGCAAATATTGATAATTTATTCTTGTCAAGTTTTATTTTTAGAGATTAGTGAGATGATACTAATGGTACACTAACATTTGTGGATAAGTGTGTACTTAGATTATCTCACCATTTTGCTTATATTATTATTAGTACTGCGAATAAAATATGGTAGGCATATGTATTAAGATCTATGTCTTTATTGCACTTGATCTCATCAGTGTAGATTTGAAAATGATAATGGTGTTAATATGCATAGCATATGGATTTGATGTGTAAAAACTATGGTAAGATATTATTTGTTTAAAGTTAATAGTATTTTGTATAGGCTGAGAGAATTATATATCCTCCGTAAACTGAGTGTTGCTGTGCCATTGACAACATTCTTTATTAAATACACTGACGGAAGGTTCCTATCCTAATGTTACTTTTAAAATGGTAGTTAGAAATTAAGTACAAAAGAGAACTTTACTTATTCATAAGTTATAAATATTTCCTTTTATGAGTTTAAATTGTGTATTAAAATATTGTTACAATTATTTTGTTTTAATTACATTAATGCATAAAGTATTTATTTTCTTTATATATTTTATAAGATTAATAAAATCTTTACCTTAATTTTAATTTATGACTTGGTCTTCACTACCATCATTTTTTCATTCAGAAAATTTAAAATTGCAAAAGTATAATAATATTTAAGTCATAAGAGTACATATTTATAAGAGTTACATAACTAAAGTTTATGTAGTATAGCAGAGGTGGCTAAACTTTTAAACATTGGGGCAACTTTTTTGGTAAAAGTATATCTGAGGGCAACTACATTTTTTCCATGAACTGGAAACCAGAAAAAAATTGTGCTATATATCAGCCATTTTTGTTTGCATTTTAGCTATTTTATGCATATTTTATTGTAAATTTGTAGCTTTATCAATATTTAAATTTTAATTTCAAAACAAATATGCTATTTTCAGTAATTTTCACAGAAAATCAATTTCTGATTATGGTCTATTGTATATAGTCCTCATCTTTTCCCTTATCAAGTGCTACAAAACACTGTCAATTTTGGCTATTGTTCTCCAGGCATTTCTAACTGTCAAAGTCAGAAATCAAACCAACATGTTTTATGCTTTTGTAATAAATTTTGAATGTAAATAAATATATTTCTCATAACTTTTTACATTCATAATTAAGTTTTTATATTAATTTATCTAAATATAAACTTTGATTCAAAAATTTTTAAATTTTACAAGAAGAATAATCAAGAATAGCACTGGACTGCTATTCAAGACAGGTGAATAATGTTGATTACTATTTGCATATCAATGACATTCAGTGATAGCTAGCAAAACACAATTATGATTACTTTTTACACTATATTGATTAATAATATGGCTAGATTTAGATTTTTCTTTAAAATATTTAATTTTAGACAAAGAAAAGACAAGGGAAGTGAATAATCAGCTATCATAATTTCTAAGACACAAGAAATCACCAGTATTTTTACATAATGATTGGTTGAAATATAATTTCTTTGTTTTACTGCAGGCTATTTTTCATATGTTTTTCTTCAGTTATTAACATCATTTTAAATTTTTACTTACATTTAACCAATTTGAATGTAAAATATTTCAATTTTTAGAAGCTAAATTAAAACAATTCTGGTTATTTTACATTAATATATCTCAGAATGGAAAATCAAATCACTCACATTTTTACTCAATCTGGCCAATAAAAAAATTCATCAGACAAAAGATTAAGCATTGCTACTTGTATGGTTTTTATGGTTCTATTGATAGCTGGTTGAAGAGTTGTTTAAAAGATAGAAAACAGTTTACTAATATTTATGGTATTGTCAGTAATGTGGTCTTAATTAATTGTGGAGTTCCACAAGGTTCAGTACTTGGTCTTCTACTGTTTTTAATTTATATTAATGATTTATCTTCACTGAAATTATCCTTCTAAGATTTTTGTTTTTGCTGATGATATTGCTTTATCCTGTAATGCTGTTTCTTATAGTCTTTCTGAAAAATTAGTAAATGAGGATTTTTAGTTGGTAAATGATTGAATCTCTTGAGCAGGCATAAAATCCTTCTTTACTTAGATATTTAGCTGCTTCTATTTTTGATCCAGTGTAAATTTTTGTTTCAGTAATCCAAGTATGTGTGGTTGTGTATTTCTGATCCATTGTTTAAGTTTATGAATTTTTGTGGTTGAGTTCAGGCCTCTTACATTAATTGCTGCAATTTTTAATTTCATTATGTTTAAGTATTGTTCATGGTTGTGTGTTAGTTATTTGGGTAGTTATTTGTGGTAATTTAGTTATAAATCCTCATCTGGTGTGCTGTTTGTATCATCTAGCTGTGAGTAACTAGAATTGTCATATTGTTCTGTTTTTACTTTTTTGACCCTTTTGTTTTTTTTTTTGGTGGTCTTCTTTTCAGCTCTTGGTTAGTTGGTGTACTTAGTGATGAATTTGTGCTGAGATCTTCCATTATTTTTTGAGATGTATTATTTCTGTTTGCAAGTCTTGTTAGGGCTATTTTTTCATTATTTATACACTTATTATTTGTTGTCACTTGTTTATCTGGTATTTGATTTTTGCTTTTATTTTTTTTAATTGATATGTCTAAAAGCATATCGGTGTTATTATAATTTTCATTAGTTATTTCAAGTTTATTTGTTATTTTATCTGGTTGGTTGGCCTGTTTTGCATCTTGATCTATTATTTGTGTGGGTGTTTTTCTGGGTCAATATTTTCGTTTAATTTTACTTTAAAATTAAAGCTATTGCTACCAATCGGTATAGGTGTATCATTTAGAAAAATTTGCTTTATATATATTGCTTTGCCATAAGGTTGAATTAGATGATTAAAGTCTTGTATGCTGTACCCGAAATACGTGTTTTTGATAATACCTGTGATATAATTTTGTAAACTTGGATCTACTATTATTAGGGCGTAGTTTTGTAGTGTTTTAACCAGAGTTTGAAATCTTGTTTTTTGGTGTTCATCATAAAATTCTATAGCAATGTATCTATTGTTGGGATGTTCTCCAAATATTTGCGATACTATCCCACAGATTTTTTTTGTTAATTCATCATATAATAATTCTCTCGGAAATTTATAGAGAGTTAGGTTTTTGTCTGTGACCGCTAGAACTATTGATTTTATTGAAAAGAATTTTTTGAATGCATTAAAATTTTTTTTAGGAATAGTGTTGTTAAAGTTAGTGTTGATTAACTGTAATTTTTCTTCGTTCCATAGGTTAGCAAAAGGGGGTTCTGTAATATCGCTATTTACTAGACTTAAATAATCAATATCTGTTAAGTTTACTTTTCTAAAGCGGCTAGTTTGTGTTTTTTCTATAACGTGCTGTTTATTGTTTAATTTTGCAGTGTTAGCATACGTTAATTTAATATTGTTGGATTTGCTTTTTTTTCACTGTCTGATTCAATATTTTTTTCTAAAGACACCATGGTGTTCTATTTTATGTAAAAGTTATATTTCTATTAAAAATATAATTTTACTTACGTTTTTGGCATGAAAAACATCTCAGTTATTTGGAAATGGTATTCTTTTTTATTTAAATGTTTTTAATATAAAAAAATCGCTTTGTAGGCTGATAACTTTTAAACTTAATTGAGAGCTATAGTCAGCATGTTCTTTTCCGTATAGAAGCAGGACCGCATATATTATAAGTCTTTATCATTTCTGCATACTTTTTTGCTTGTTTTTAAATTTGGTCTTCTATTTAGTTCAGTTTATGCTTGCATCTCTTTGAAGTTGAAAAATTTGCTGATGATGAAAATGTCTTCATATATCATATTGGACTTATATTTCATAGACTGGATCTTTGTTTCAAGTGTGACCATGTGGCTGCAAACACATCTGGTTGAGCTAGGATGCTGTCTCTTTTTGTGAACAGTTCTAGTTTTATTGAATATGTTGCTGGGTGGTGTCGAGGGTTATTAGCAAGTGCAAAAGTGCATCTGGTACACCAGTAGGCATAAAGGCTGTATGTTGCTGCACGAATAGCAGGGATGTTGCCCTTTTTAAATGTATTTATTATTTCATCAATTAAAATGATAGCCTTTCTGTATGTGGTAAACATTGTGTGATGTATTGTTTCTAGGGCACTGCAGGAATGAAGAAAATGATATTGTGTCTCTTCTTCTCTATGACATAGCCCACACATGGAATCTATATTTGTATAGAATCTATGAAATCTAAGGAAATGTGTTGTGGGTAAAGCATTAAGATTAAGCTTCAGTAGAAAATCAAATAATTTTGGTTCTAGTGACCATTTTCTAAATTGTTGCAGTAGTTGCCTGTTGTCTATCCCAAGAACATGGATTAGGTGTCTGGTTTGGGTATAATATATTATAAATGTCCCAGTATGTATACTTGTCATTACTGAGTGATATTTTATTGTATATTGGCTTGAGCTCTTCAATCAGTGTGGATAGATATCCATATGAAGGGCGTGGTCTGTCTGTTGGTATTATACTGATCACACACTCCAGGTCTGGAAATCTTTTTATGGTTGCTATTATTAGATTTACTGATTTCTGTGTGTAAAAAACATTGATTATATGGAGTCTAAGTCCATTACTATGTGGTGGTCTGCCCAGATTTTTTAAAGAGATCGCCACTGTTTTTCTTTTCCATATTAGTTTGTTACATATTGATGAGATTTTAGATATGAACGTTTTTGCAAATTTGATTATAGGTGTGTAGTAGGTAATTTTTGTAATTATAAGTTGATTAAATAGTGCTACCTTTGTGTATATTGACAGGTATGACTTTTCAAGTGAGGCTGTGATTTTTTTCAGCATCTTTTTTTTAATTTATTTTGAATTTTTTGCCTCATTCCATTGGTTCCAAGGTAGAATGGGAAACCAAGGAAAGCAGATGGTTTACCATGGTAAACATCTGCTTGCCTGTGTATATTGACCATGCAGCAGTTTTATTTGTGTTAATTTTTAAAATAAAATTTGAGCTATAATTCTTGATTATCTTTTGTAATATGGGGAGGTTCTTTTTAGAGGGGAGTAAAATGGTTACATCGTTCATATAGGCTATGCATGATATATTTAAAGCAGTGTTTGGGATTTGAATGCCTTTTATTTTTTTCTGTATCTCTATTAATAGAGGGTTTATATATATTGTAAAGAGCAATGAACTGAAGAGGGATCCTTGTGGTATGGATTGACTCGGTCTGAAGGCTGGTGATTTTTTTTTCATTCTATGTGATGTGAATTTCATGGCTGAGTAGCAGATTGTCTATTATATATAGTAGGGATGGAGGTGTTTTTTTTCCGCACATCTAATAATTTGGTTATAGGCACTGAGTCAAATGCTGTCTCAATGTCTAGTTGAACTATAATTGGTGCATATTTCTTTCTTTTTTTTACTACTTCAATAGTTGTTTTGTACATTAAGGCACCCTGGCCAATGGATGATCTTTTTTTGGCATATTGTGCTGATGATAACACAGGGAGTATGTGTAGTTCTATTTTCTCCTTTATTACTCTTTCAAGAATTTTTATTGCTAAAGGTCCCATTGAAATTGGTTGTAGATTAGATAAAGATGATATTGCTGTTGGTTTTTTGTTAAATGGAACCATTGCAACTGGGTATAGACTTTGTATGTTATAAATTTTTTTGGATATGTAATTGGCTAGATCGCACAGGTAGTTGGCTGTGAAGTGACTAAGATGTTTGAACACAAATTTGGGAATTCCTTGTGGTTTTGGGTGACATGTGTTTGTTATTGTTGCAAGTTGAAATACAATGTCAGTTGTTGTTATTGGTGTTTCTGTTTCAGGGTTTCCAAATATGTCTTCATTTGGTATGTACACTCTTTGTTTTTGCAGTTTTGTTTAAAGTGTTGATATATTGGGTTTATCATGTTATGTCCAGCTGTTATAGAGCCATCTATTTCAAGTGGCATAAGCACTCTGACTGTGTATGGGTATCCCAATGCCCACTATATGTATGTTCTGGTCCAAGGGTATTGTTGGGTAAGGTATGTTTTTTCTTTTTTATTGCTACGTATTGCTTTAGTGTGTTACATGTATTGTTGTACATTTCTGTAAGTTTTTTAATTTGTGTTTGATTATCTGTAGTTGGTCTGGAAATGGTTATTCTTTTATGTAGTTCATCTGCCAAAGCTAATAATCTGGTGGGGGGTGTTGAATTGCAAGTAATATGATTGATGTTGAAAGAAAGTATATTGGTGAATGCTATATACTTTTGTACTGGATCAAGTGACATGTTTTGAAGTTTTTGGAGCATTATATATGTTTCTGAATATAGGAATTCAGTTGTTTGTGCTGGAAAAAGTATTCGCATAGTCTTTTGAAGGGCTATTGTTGTATTCTGTATTTTTGTTAGGTCGAGGGTGATGAACTGGGCAGCATGATCTGAGATTATAGATGGACAGAGTTCAAGATTAAAATAATGATGTAACATTGGTGAGTAGAAACACAAATCTATAAGTGACTTATATCTATTGTTATTAAAAGATATTGAATTTGATGGGAGAAAACCTTCAGCACTCATAAATGGGATTGTTATTTGATGGATCCATTTAGTGACAAAAGTTTGGAAGGTCATGTTGAAATCTCCCAGGAGTATTATGGGATTTGGTGTTGCTGCTGTAAGCATCGAATTTATTGTTACTATTATTCTGGAGATGATGACAGAGCCTGGTGGTATATAGACAAATACTAGGTTAAGTGTGATATTTTTATGATGGAGTGTTATTATGATAAGATTAGAGTCAATATATATAATTTTAAAAGAATCATAAGGGTAGTTGTGGGATATAATTATACCTGTGCCACCTGATGGTGATGATGATTGCCTTGAGCAGGCACAAAAACATTGGCTGACTAAATATTTTGATGGATCAACTTGAGAGATGCTGTATATGTTTGTTCCCAATAGCCCCAGTATGTGTGGTTGTGTTGTATGCAACCATTTTTTGAGTTCAAAAAGTTTTTTGATGGCATTTAAACCTTTAATGTTGAGAGATCCAATCTTTATCTTCATGTTTTTTGGATAATTTTATAACAGGATATTGATTTTTTATTTATTTTTAATTCTAAATTTTTGTTAATATTGCAGTAGATGGATGCTGATACATATTTAAGACTTTGTAGGGCTTATTATCAGTTTTCCTTTCATTTAATATTGGTTCAGGCTCTATACAGGCAATTTGTGTTGAAACTAAACAGTTGTCCATTTGTTGTTGGCTTAAATCCATTTCTATTTTATCATTTTCTAGGTTGTATATGTCTGATGAGTTGTGCCTTTGGTCTGTTTTTTTGCCTTTTTGGATTCATGGTTTTTAGGTGGTCTACCTGGCTTTCTTTTTCCCTCTGGTGTTGGCATATTCTTCTTCTTCTTCTTTTTCTTCTTCTTCTTGTTGTTGTTGTTATTATTATTATTATTAATATTATTATTATTATTATTATTATTATTATTACTATTATTACTATTACTACTACTACTACTACTACTACTACTCCTACTATTCCTACTACTCCTCCTACTACTACTATCACTATTATTATTATTATTATTATTATTATTATTATTATTATTATTATTATTATTATTATTATTATTGAACATTATAAATTCTAATTTAATAAAAAATAGTAAAACACTCATAAATGACATTAACATTATAAAATATTATATATATATAAAAGAAAAAATACATTTAAATTAAGATTATTTGTTAAAATGTACATAATGAAAAAATTTTTAAACACACTTGCCTTATTTAAGGTATATGAAAGTTTATATTACTATTATAGTCCATTAATGTGTCACTTTTGCTTTCTGCAGATTCAATGTAGGAGTAACTACTCTTGTCCATTTAGTAGTTGTATCTTATTGTCTGTTAGTTGTAGAAAGGCTTCCAAGTAGGTTTTATTTCAGGAGGTCAACTTTCTATGACTTTATGAATTTGAGATATGCTGGCAGTTGGAGTTAGGCTTAGAGTGCAAATTCATCTTGATAAAGTGCATAATTTGTATTTTCATTTTATATTTGCATAATTTGTATTTTCATTTTATATTTGCAGCCTATTTGCCATGACCTCTTTTGGTGGGGTATTAATAATTTTGACAAATTATCTGGTAATGAATGCAGTCTGAATAGAAGAATTAATGTCCTGGATGCAATTTAATAGAGTCTGAAAGACTGTAATGAATGATTCTTCTAATAGAAACTAATGAATGACTCTAATAGAATCTAATACATGACTAATAGAATCAACTGAAATGAAAGAAAGAATAGATTTTGAGGAACTTTAATACACATTATGGTTGATTGTTCTCCTACCCAAACTTTTTAGAATTTTCTAGATTAATGTCTAAAAAAATAAGCTAAGTTTTAATTAAGACATTCTTGTACATATTTCAAAAATAAACCAGGTTTTTAATTTAATTAATACATTTTTTGCATTCAACACCAGATTAATTTGATTACATGCCTTATCCAACAACACTTAATTTTAGATTTTATTATCACAACAGATTAAAATTTTTTTGAGATTAACTATTGTTGTACAATATTGAAAATAGTGTTATACATAAGATGAAAAACATTATCTACAAAGTTCACTTTTTAAAAAAATATTACATTACCTTTTAATAAATAACAGAAGTATTTTCCAACTTCATATTTGAACATTTATGTATATAAGCTTGCACTTTTATAATTCATCTTTAATAAAAAAAAAAGGTTACAAATTTTGTAAATTAATTTAAAAGTAGAATTTTAGCTGAATCCAACTATTTATCTACATATATATTTGAGACATAGCAAAACATTTGTCTCAATATATTCTAAGAACTTATTTATAAGGATTAATTTATAAGTGCTTATGCAAGTATAATATTTTCTTTCTACTTTATTAGTGTATCATTCACAGAATCTACTGGATACATAAATAACAACTAAGTTAAATAATTTTACTTTTGGGAAATGTATGTATTCAAGCACAAGTGCGTGTGTGGCGCAACTGCTCCCAAAAGCTATTTGTATTTGTATTAACAGCTTTTGGGAGCAGTTGCGCCGCACACGCACTTGTGCTTGAATAAATAACAACTGTATACAATATGTGAAATGTTATTGATGTTTAATTTATAATCAAATATTCTTATTAAGATTATTTCATTCATTTATTAATTTATATATTTTATTGTATTTTTATTATGTTTCTTATAACACTAATTTTTTTATTTTTTTACTATTTATAATTGAATCTCATGATTAGTATAGTTTATTGGTTACTTTATATTTTAATAACACCTTAAATAATCTTATATATTTTATTTTCATATTAAGTATTTAGCTAACCGAAATACCAAGTAAACATTTACATATTTTAATAATTTATACTATTATTTTAATATTTTCTCATTTATACTTTACTGATTACAGTGAGTAAATAATTATTAAAAGATAAACTAATATCTTATTAAACACTAATTGGTTAAGTGCATATATATTTATTTTTGTTTAAACAAATGTAAATTGGTTCTCAACGTTATTTGTACTTTTATAATTTATATTTATTTAATCATTAATTTATAGACACTGTATGCTAGTACAAGTTTTTCAACTGTGTTTTAAGAAAATTATTTATTTCATTCTATATATATTTATATCATTATAAAAAAAAACTGGTTTCTGTAAATGTTAACTAATTTATTCATTAATAAATAATCATTTTAATAGCATTATACCATTACAAATTTTTGGTGTCCAACATTATGGCTTATTTGATTAGTTAATCATTTACTTATTACTATACCAATACAGATTTTGGTCCATATATGATGGGCTATTTACTTAGTAATTGTTGTTGATTTGTATTATAGCTTACAATATATATATATATATTACTAGATGGAGCTTTATTTGTATTATAGCTTACAATATATATATATATATTACTAGATGGAGCTTTACCAATAGCTCACGATCAAGCTTAGTTCACATAAATACTGAGATAGAATTAAATATCTCTTTCAAATTGTCTCCAACCTTTAAACCATGGTTTCGAGCTAATTGGCTCACGTCAGTAAAGGATAGGAAGACCCAGAAACTAGATCTAAACTCCAACTCTTCTAAACAGCATTTGTGAAAACTATTTCTATCAGTTTGAAAGCACAAATTTTTCAGATACATAAATATCTTCAAATCCAGTCAAACAAACTAGATAGCTATATGGGACTGAATTCAGTTCAGTTTCTCCATATAGTAAAAGCCTCTGCAATCTATATCATTGCAAAAACCTTCCAGGGTGTATTTATGATAAAACAAAACAAGTTATACATTTTGTAACTTTCTATAGTACTAGATGGAGCTTTACCAATAGCTCACGATCAAGCTTAGTTCACATAAATACTGAGAGAGATAGAATTAAATATTTCTTTCAAATTGTCTCCAACCTTTAAACCTTGGTTTCGAACTAATAACTTGTTTTGTTTTATCATAAATACACCCTTGAAGGTTTTTGCAATGATATCGATTGCAGAGGCTTTTACTATATGGAAAAACTGAACTGAATTCAGTCCCATATAGCTATCTAGTTTGTTTGACTGGATTTGAAGATATTTACGTATCTGAAAAATTCATGCTTTCAGCCGATAGAAATAAGATGCATAAATGCTGTTTAGTAGAGGTGGAGTTTAGATCTAGTTTCTGGGTCTTTCTACCCTTTACTGATGTGAGCCAATTAGCTTGAAACCATGGTTTAAAAGTTGGAGACAATTTGAAAGAGATATTTAATACTATCTCTCTCAGTATTTATGTGAACTAAGCTTGATCATGAGCTATTGGTAAAGCTCCATCTAGTAACATAAAATGTAAGTTATAGCAAGTTACGAAATGTATAACTTGTTTTGTTTTATCATATATATATATATATATAATTACCTCAAATTCAAAATTAAACAAGATTAGGTAAAGAAAATAACACAATCATAGTTTTTCATGTCAAAAAGCACTTTCATCAAGTGCAAAGAACTAAAAACATATCAACAAATATATAGTAAACCTGATGTCAATCAATCTGCCTCTCATAAAGCAGCTGTTTAAAAAAATTATTGCTATAAAAATTATAAATTAAATAGTTCTAATAAGATTACTTTGTTTTAAAAATGACAATTTTATAAACATTATTTGAGTGATGGGCAACACTGATAAATTTGGTAAAAGTATTTTATTTAATAGTAATTATGGTAGTGTTAATAATTAGAATAACGTGAAGAATAAAGAAAAATATGATTTTTTTTTGCTTTTAAATTGTCTTATTATAGAATTGTAATTAAAAATATTAATTTGTTTGGAAATTAGAAAATTGCTTAGAAGAAGGATACTACTTTGAATAATTTATTAAATAATATAAAAGAAACTTTTGATAGGAAGAATATTCCTGGAGTAATGTATATTACCCCTTGTTTTTGAAAAAGTTATATACAGGTCAGAGTAGTTTGAGCTTAAATAAAGAAATAAAAGTATATAAAACTAGGGTTATGAATACATATATTGTTCTGTTTTATATATGCATGAAAGAGATATAGGTCACTCTATTAGTTTTGATGAGGCTAAAGTTGTCTTTTTTGAAAGAAATGAATTAAAAAGAAGTAAAGTATCTTTATTATTAAAAATGTATAATTCTGAAACAATTAGCTTGTTTAAGGGTTCTTTTAATATTAAGGGTGTGTGGAGTGTAATTGGGAATTGTGGGTAATAATATATATTTGATATGTTTTTAGTTCTTTGCACTTGAGAAGCCTGCGTTTATTAGGGAAACTAATGGTTGTTTTATAAAGTTTATTTCTTTTGGCTAGTCTTATTTAATTTTGAATTTGGGGTAAATTTAATTATTTTATTGATTAGTTTAACTTTAGATTTTTAATATATTACAGCACCCTAAAGCTATTCACTTCATTTTATACAAGTGATATACATGACTACAAACATGTGAGAAGATAAATGATCTTCATTATACATATTTATGCTGAACCAGCACTCATCAGTTGGTCCAGCTCACCATTTTCTATAAATACATACAATCAGTGCTCAATTTATATTAAAGCAGAAAGTCTTCAAACTTTAATGGACAAGCTTCAAATCTTCTCCACTATCCAACTTTTCAACCATTCATATCATCGAAAATCTGAGAATGTAGCACTTAAAGCCCTTGTTGATGCCAGTATTATTATCATAGCCATGTTTACTTTAAGTCACTCTAATTTCTCACATTACAGAAATTTAATATGTCCATTTAAATATACAGAAGAGGGATGGGCAGAATACATGCTGAATATGAAATATTTAAATACATGTATATTGTTTATACTAAATTTAATGTTATTAGACAATACTTGAAAGTGGACTTTCAATCTTCATACAGTTATCCACTTCATCTTATACAAATTATACACATTACCACATACATGTGAAAAGATAAACGATCTCCAATATATGTATGTCATGCTTAGCCAGCACTCATCTCACCCCTCCACATATACACAATCAGTGCTCAATTTAAATTATACAGCAAATTTTAATAAACCAGCTTTAATCATCTTCACCCTCCAACTCTTTATTCATCCATTGTATCCATACTTCTTCTGTGTATTTAAATGAATATTTTAAGTTCCTATATGTGAGGAGTCAGAGTACCTTAATGTCAACATTGTATGACAATAACATTGGCATCAACAAGGGCTTTAAGCATTACATTCTTGGATGTTCAATGATATGGATGACTGCAGAGTTGGAGGGCGGGAAATATTGAAACTTGTCGATTATAGTTTGAAGATTTGCTGTCTTAATATAAACTGAGCACTGATGACATATATGTGGAGGATGGTAATCTGGATCAACTAATATGTACTGGTTCAGCACATTTATATATATATATATATATATATATATATATATATTGGAGATAATTTACCTTTTCACACTATGTGGTCATATGTATCAATTGTATAAGATGGAGTGAATAGCTGTAGCATACTTGAAAGTCTAAGTTCAGACCTGTCTAATTACATTAAATTTAGTATAGACAATGTACATGTGTTTAAATAGTATATATATATATATATATATATATATATATATATATATATATATATATATATATATATATATATATATATATATATATATATATATATATATATATATAATTCCAGTGCATACCACTACCAGAAATAAGTAATAAATATCAAATCACCTCAAACATTAAGAAATTTTCAGCTACACTCTCTGTAAATAAGTATATTAGAGTCCACATCTCAAATTTTTTTTGAATGTTTTGAGATGTGGAGTTTAATACCTTTATTGTCTAGCTGAAATCTTAATGTTTGAGGTAATTTGACACACACATATATATATTGTAATGGGATATATATGCATTACATTTAAACTTTAATACATAATTTTTTTTGTAAATATCTAGTACTGAATTAAAAGCACAAACGTTCAAAATGCACAAATAATGAATTATTAATTTATTAATATGTTTGATTTAAATATTAAAATAAGATAAGCTTTAAAAAAAATTATAGAATCAAAGCAAAGATTCTAATCTTTAAATAAAATATAATAAAAACCTTTTGATTTTAAAAATAACGAAGAGAGTTTTTAATCTTAAAAATAAAAATTACAAACAGATCCTTGGGGCAAAATGACCATTAAAAAAAAATGATTACGAAATATATAAAAGTGGAGGAATGGAAACAAAGGACTTGCTTTTCCCACCCAAAGTTATAGACATAGATCTCAGTGGAAAAATCCACTTAGCCACAAACCCAAAATCTACTTAGACACAAACACAAAATCTACTTGGCCACAAACTCAATGAACCAATGAAATACAGATATGGAATATGTTTGATGAATCTGTGCATTCTAGAGATAAGATGCCTCAGGACTATAAAAAAAACCCAAAAGAAATGAATTTTAGAGAATTAGAAAATTAAAGTTTTGAATTCATTCATCTTTGCTGAAAGTAAAAACAAAAATTTAAATTATCGCAGTCACCAAGAATGTAATCAGCTTCATTGTGCTTCCTTTGGTTCGGCCAACCGAAGGCAGCTTTCACCTTCACAGATCCCAGGATTGAACTACTGGTGCCATATGCAGAAATCCTCGTCAAGCTTTATAAATTGTCATCGTCCACAAGAAAAGGGCCCTTCCATAACTTAGATCTTTGTTGCAAAGGAACGAGCATGGACAAAAGGGAGGTATAAAATTATAAATGATAAAATGAAATATAAACTCTCTTAAAGTTAAAATCTTTGAACTTTATCTATCTTTAAAATGAACAATAGACTTTCTCTCTTGAGTAAACCTGAACTTTATTTTTCTATAAACCTTGCAATGTTAAAAGTCATAGCTAAAGTTTAAAACTTAATCTCTTAAAATGTGGATTGTATTTTTTTTTAATCATGCTTAAAAAGATCTGTTTGTAATAGGGCAGGTAGCGCAGGGTTTGCAATTGCAAATGAATTTAAAAATAAAATCAAACACATTTCATTATTTGTGCATTATTGAATTTAAAAAAAAGAAAAATAGATCAAATAGTATTTGTGTTAAAATAAGTTAAATATAATGTGTCATCTTAAAATGCTTTAAAACCTTAAACTAAAGATTTCTCATTAAAGATTTAAATTAATAAATTGACTTAAATGTAAGTTGAGTGTGGGTGGCTGCTTAGCCTCATTTAAGTATATGTTAGTTTTAAAGGGTTTTGATTTTAGATTATTTATTTCATAGTTGTGTCAATGCTGGTGGGGGTATATACAGACATTTACATTGATGTAATGTGAAGTGTGTTCGCACATAAGGGCAATGTGCCCAACTGATTGCATGACCCCAGAGAGGCAGTCATGGCATTGCAATGGATGCAGACATATTTCCTGCACTACTGACCCCTCCCAGCTCTATGGATGGAGATGATAAGCCAGCAAGATAGACTGCTCTCCCATCTATACATAGTGTTATTCTCTTTATTATATTACATGCATGATTCCTTTGCCAGACAGATGTACATTCCTTTACTGGACGAAGGACATGTTTCCTCAAATAATATCATGCTGTTCAGAGGCACATTTTTGTCAGCATGGTTTGATGCTAACATGTTCACATTGCATTGGTTGTGGATATATATCTGGAAGCGAGTGTTGGTGTGACTGTGGGCATCTGGCCTAGAATCAAATGTTTTGAAGATCTTTTAAATGCATCGTCTGGGTGGCCTACCTATACTTAACACCCTAAGATTAAAAATTAAAATTAAACACAAATAAAATAATAATAATGAAACAACATAAAGCATAATTTTTTCTTTTATAATAATTCTTTTTCTTTAAGTTTGTGGGTTATTACTTATATATACCTAAATAAAATCTTTTGTGTTATTAATACTAGCAGTGATCTATTTTTTTTATTCTTTATTAAAATATATTTTAATAAATAAATATGTTTAAAACATCTGCTACTCCATGAGCTAGTGTCTAGGGCTGATGGTTGATAGAAAATATCTATGTAAAAGTTGGATTTTTAACAGCACATATCTGCCTACTATATAAATTTTTCAGGTTCAAGTAGCCTGATGGTGCCCTGTAGTGCAGATACTGTAAGACTGGAAACTTCACGTTCACTCTGACCATTATAATATATATGTAATAATATTATTATTCAATATCTGTATTTTTTCAAAGCAATATACATAATTATATAATTGAACATTCGTGAATACAGTAATTAAATAATCAAAAATTTTATCCACTTAGGAGTGCTTTAGATTATCCTAATAATCTTTATAAATTAAAACATCGAAAGGCTAACCTTCACACAATTCTGTGATCTTAACATTTTCTGCCTGTTAATTAAATTATGTTTCTATTTGTATATTAGCATAGCTGCCTTTATTTTTTCTTTATTGTTATTTTTTTTCAATTTGCAATATTTTTACATTATTAAAAGTGAAGTCAAAACCATAAATACCTGACATATTATGGTTGTAAAAAACAGATGCTGAAATATTATTATCTACTATACAATTTTGTTTTGATTTCTGAACCCATTTTAATGATAGAAAGTGCTCTTTCATTCTTTTTTGCAATGTACATCTTGATTCCCCTATATATACACTGCCACAACTACATATCCATTTGTAAATGACACAATTTTTTATTTCTAAATGAGGTTTTATCTTTGGAATTATTTATTAATTTGTTTAATGTAGTAGGTGTGTAAAATGCAATATCACACATACCTTTATAAATTTTCCTTATAAAATACAAAATATAAGAATAACAATTGTAATAATAATATTGATTCTCCTGCTAATAAAAAAATATGGGTATCAATATTATATATTTTGAATGATCAAGTAAATTTTATAAGAAAAATTTATAAAGGTATATGTGATATTGCATTTTACACACCTCCTGCATTAAATAAATTAATAAATAACTCCAAAGATAAAATCTCATTTAGAAATAAAAATTGTGTCATTTATAAATGCATATGTAGGTGTGGCAGTGTATATATAGGTGAAACGAGATGTATATTAAAGAAAAAAACTAAAGAGCACTTGCTATTACTAAAACCAGTTCAGAAATCAAAACAAAATTGTATAGTAGATAATAATATTTCAGCATCAGTTTTTTACGACCATCATGTATTTTTGATTTTGACTTGCAAATTGAAAAAAAAAAGAACAATAAAAGAAAAATAAAGGAAGCTATGCTAATATACAAATATAAACATAACTTAATTAACCTTTTAACCACTAATTATATTATTGGTTGTGTCAACTAAAAATTAAAGCTTTTAATTGGCCAGATCACAAACTGAAGATAAGTCAATTGTCAAAATATTTTTACCTTTAATATCATATTGACTTTATATTCGTTTACAAAAAAGTATATTAATAAATTGTCAGGTTATAAAAGTGAACGAAAGTTCTTTCAAAAATAAATTGCTATTTATTTATTATAAAATATTAAATTTCGGCAAAATAAAAGCCAACATATAAACAAAAAGTTCGTGACATAAATGCTTTTTACATTATAGAAAAGTAAATATTTATTTTTGCTAAATGTTAAATATTTTTACTAAAATCTTCAATATTTTTCGAAAATAATTTTGTTTTTAATTTCCCAAAATATCCTTTTTTTAAACCTTAAATCACATTCGAAATGAAAATCTCAGTGTTTTTCTTTATTTTCTTTGATCAGTCAGTTTCTTTGTTCTTTCCAGCCAATCAGAATGTCTTTGTCAGCTGAGAGCCGGCTGAGAGCCAATCACCAACAAGCTTCTTTCTTTGTTTAGCTTTAAATGCGGTTTTTTTGATTTTTTACTTGTAAAATAATTCGGAAGAGGGCACCATCTTACAGAACTTTTAAAAACCTAATCAATAACTATCAAACGAATATCCTAGCATTAAAAATAACAGAATTAGAGTGATGTCAACTGTTGACAAAAGGCCTCATAAGAGGCGGGAAAAGGGTTAACAGGCAGGCAGCAAATGTTAAGATCATGGAAATGTGGGAAGGTTATTCTTTCAATGTTTTAGTTAACAAAGATTACTAGGATAATCAAAAGCTCTCCTAAGTGGATAAAATTTTTAATTATTTAATTACTATATTTACAAATATTTAATTATATATATTGTGACCTTCTGGTTTGGCA